>VCJE01002383.1:15762-28846 GCA_024140265.1 Backusella liffmaniae | reverse complement strand
TATTAAAAAAAAAAAAAAAAAAGGTACCGGGCTTATTTGGACGGTGTATCTTTAGAAAGATTCGAGTTGCCCTACACTGGTGTTATTGCCTCTGAATGGGTGGATACCGAATAATAATAGTAATAGTAATAGTAATAATAAATCATAATTTATAGGTATTTTGTCACTTTATTATTATTATTATTACTAAAAGAGTGATGTTACGGGGAAACAAATATAAAAGGAAGGGAATCATATCGTACATAGGATATTATTATTATTAGTTTGCTGAATAAATAAATAAATACACACATATGTATGTATGTATGTATATAAAGAAAGAAAGAAAGAGTGTTGTGGGTGAGTAAAAATGGGAGACTCTGGGTGTCCATATTATTGAAATGAATGTGATATGTATAAATTACGGTTATTGTTATTATTGACTGGCAAAGCTGGGCTCATAACCAGAGCTATTATCAGAAGAAGTGTAGATTGATGGATCTGATATCATGCTTGCACGTGGTGCTCTGTTATTTACCATTCTTCTTGAGGCTTGTGCTAAATAAAAGTCAAGTAAATATACATAAATAAATAAATAAATATATCAGCATTTACTTCTTTTGGCCATCATTATTTTATCAAGGTTTACAATGACTGCTTCCAATTTTGCAAACCAGTCCTGACAATCCTCATCCGAGCCTGTATATAGCACATGGACGGTTGGAGATCCAATATAAGTTGTGTTTAGATTATCGACACCCGAAAACGAACTCGTTATTTCAATACAGTGTGAAATTCCACCCGTCTCTTCCTTGCCGAGTACTCTCACTCGTGCACGCTCAAGTGAGAGATGGCCCTTGTATTGTAAAACAGTATATCGACCTTCTTGTTTAGGTTTTACAAATACTAATAAATCAGTGAAGAGTAGATAATTGCGTTCTTCTCCCATTGATCTTGTGCTAAGAACGACACGAGATAGCTGTCCTTGCAACACAAGTCGTCGCTCGGCCCGTACACTAAATGGCGCTCCTTCCAGTGCTTGATGAATCATAAGTACCTGATCTACATTATCTGCATCTGCAAGTCTAGTAATAATTTTTTTTAATTTTTGCGCTTATTTATTCGCTGTACTCAAACTTACTGTTCACTCATACTATTTCGGAATTGTATTACCATTTGTTTACACTTATTCAATCCAGAGTAATCGGGATGTAAACGTGGTGTGGCATCCACCAACTGAGTGATGATTTCAGTGTAACGATCAATACAACCAGCTGGCAATTGAAGTAAAGACAAAAGACTAGAACCTTTTAAGGATTTTTCTTTGTGCGCTGTCTAAAGTAAATAAACAATAAGAAACAAAAAAATATAACAATTTGAATAGGAGCTTTTAATATACTTGCATCAATAAACTTCTTGAATGGTTGATATCTTGTTAATCGCTCATAAGTTGTAAGTGCGATAGAATAGTTCTTTAAATAGATTCTGTAATGCTCAAGATCTGAGAACTATATGTGGAAAATATATGTAGTAAAAGAAGAAAAAAAAAACATTATTATTAATTAAACATGTCAAACAGTACTTTTATTATTATTATTATTTTTTTTGTTAATCGTTACCCAAGTTTGAATGACATCGGATAATATTTGAGTAGGACCCCAGATACGATATCTTTTATCTTCATCGTTTAAATAACCTTTCATAGATATCAACATTGCATTTTTTTTAATACTACCTTTCTTGTAATCCATCCAATATCTTTTCATGAATCTGAACAATGTCTTCAAAATTTCCAAAAAGCCATCGAAACTCTCGCTCAGTGCATACCATCTTTTTCATTCCCAAAAAACTAAATGACGACTGTTTTGCATCTTTTTTGAGTGGTTGAAAAAATTGCTTCATTACAAGTTCAAGTGAACCCACGTAGGCTTGCTCGGTGCTAATCAACTTTTCGACGACTGTTTCCCTATTTCTATGCATATATTCATGGTCTATTTCGTATAATGATATCAGATATGGTTCGTACACATTGCTCGCACAGGTTTTTTTTTTTTTTGGCTCTTACCAATGAGTCCATCGTCGAGGTCTTCGTAATCCAAACTATCAATCATTCCAAACTCCTCACTCTCCATGAACGAGTCACTGAGATACAAGGCAGCTGTCTGTGTTGAATCATCAAGTGATGAAAATGTTGTATTTGCCGTCATCCCGCTAAGGTATCTTGAATCAACAAAGCTGCTCCGAGGGCTGCTTAAGCTGCTATTGCTGCTTGTTGATGGCTGTGGTCTAGGCGGTAATTTACTGGTGGTAATGCTTGGTCTTGTATGGTTAATGCTATTACTATTGAACATATAATATTGATAATAAAATAGAAAGTGAGGATAAAAGAGGAAAAGAAAGGCAAGAAATCATTTTTATTGTTGTTATTATTATTTTTTTTTTATATTTTGGTATGGTGTAAGGGTGCACAGTGATATTAGCTACCATACTTTTTTAGACTGCAACGTCAAGGGTAAATCCTTTTGGTGTGTATTTTTATTATTCAGACGATTTTGTCATACATTACACAAAGATCAACTCTTTATTTGTTTAGAAAATCCAGGAGAACAGAAAATAAACAATAGCACTCTGCTTTTTACTCTTTCATTTCTTTAATTGCCTTGACAGTACAAGAAGGACACAATGGTTTATGTTGTCTAACTGTTCTTTTGTTTTCTTATAAATATATTTATTTATTCAAAAAAATAAGGTTTTTTGCTGTGTTTAGATCAACAAAACAGAAAATAATATGATGAGAGTCTATTATTTAAAAAAGTCTAAATGTTGAGAAAGAAAAACTTTATTACTCTATTAAGTCTCCGATAAAGCAAGATTAAGCTACCTTTTATATACAATAAATAGGTAAATTTAACAAATATATAATATGTGACATAAATGTACATATTATGCAATCATTAAAAAAAACGAAGAAAGAGCTTATTAAGAAAAATATCCTTGAGAAAATATCTTGGGTTTTTATAGCTTACTCCAAAAAATTACTATAATGACGTATAGATCCATTTTTTTTGATGACCGTCGCCATATCCATGCGATTGTATACCTTCTCTTTTTGGTTATTTACTATTAAGAACCGTGAGTATAATGGTGCCAAATTACCATTGATGTACGTTTGAGCTGGTGGTTTTCAGAAATAAACGTAGTATCCTTGACGCCTCAAATTGATAAAAGATAAACGCATTTACTATGGAGAGGGGGACACGATCGCTCTGTCATTTTGAGAGTGCTTCACATACACAAAGTGATGCGCGGGTATATTTGTTAAGTGCCATAAAATGGAGCGAACTCAGTTTTAAGCTTTTTTTTTTCATTAACAAGTCTATTTTAGGAACACGATAATCAATAACCCCTTCCCTAATTGCAGAAAAATGGATTTTTACAGATTCCAGCTACAAATTAATATTGATAAAACGTAATGTAGAATACATTAGAACTGCTTCACTCTCAGCAGAGATGTATCCAGAACCGAACATAATGGCTTAATGTCTAAACATGAATAGGATATACTATTTTGTATACTTTGTGCTATAAGATAACCAACTTTGTTTACGGTAGTTTGCCAATATTACTTTTGCTTTAGATAACTTCATGCGGAAGTAATTGAAAAGATTGTATGGCACTTCTCGAATTACTTTGAAAATACCAACTTGATTGTAAACCAAGACACACTTAATTGGAAATATTTTAGAAAAGACAAAACGAAAAAATATGATGCTATATCCAGTATAAAAAAAGGATGAAATAGATATTATAAATTTGATTTTGCATTCGAATGTGCTTGACGTTTACTCACTGCATTCAAAAAACTCCTTAGAATACATTTATTTTAATCAAAAGAAAACCGTACACTCAGTCCAAATGAGCCACAATTTGAGAGTTCTAGAACATTTTAAGTATTTAAACTTAACCAAGAGCACTGGAGTATAGTATCAATGTCAAGATGAATGGGATATTAATCACTCTACCCTTTCCATTTTTTTTAATGTATGTGTATTTGAATACCATTATGGTATCAAAATATTAGAAAACACTCGTGTTAAGAGCACTGAGCTACCTGTAAATAAAATAAAATAAAAAACGACCATGTTTGACTAGTAAAAGTGATTGGGATATGTCTATTTTAAGAGTATCCAAAAACAATATCAACATGACTCAGGTTGTTCACAAGCACGCGTTTTATTAATACATGCCAAACTTGTCAAAAATAAGCAGTCAGCATCCTTGCCTATTTTTACTGCTTTACTATACCTTTTTTACATGAAATATATATCCTTCGAAGGCTTAACTTATCGAAAAAGCGCTTGTGATAATATTTAAATGTTTTTTTATGCTTGATATAGCGTTTAAATGTTCAGAAAGATATAAATGAACCCTGTTTAACGTCAAATTAAATAGGAGTACAAAACTAACGTCAAGCGGTGCTACTGAAATATGGCTGCCAAACCACAGACCAGGTCTTGTTTGCATATGAAAATACTCTTCATTGCTATTCCTTCATTCCCTTTTGATCTTTTTTTTTTTCTTGTTTTTTCAGGTTCTTTAGAGTTAATAAGAAAGCACTATTCACTTCTTCAGTGGGGTGAGGTTCGTCCTTAGATTTCTTATATAGATATTTGATAGAAATAACAATAAGAGTTGTATGTTGTCTCGAACTTTAGTTTATGATGGACATCTTCTTATGCTGTTACTTTTGACATTGACTATAAATGCAGCAATGAACAGACTTATTATTCTCTCTTTCTTTAATAAATGAATAAATCGTTTTGATATAAAGAAGATGGTGTGGTAATTTATGCTGAAGAAGCGGTAGGGTATGATGTTGTAACCTTTTAAATATACCTGAAAAGAAGAAGCAGTAAGAGAAAGGTCAAATAAAAGGTTTTTTAAATCAAATTTTTAAAGGAATTTTTCAAGGTTATATTGTCAGATTAAAAAAACAAGCTCCTGTGTATGATACTTTCTCCTTTGCTATTAACCAACTTGACATTTGTTCTTTTTACAAACAAGTGCTATTATTTATTGATGACCCATTAAAATTGTCGTGTTCAAGGTTCCAAGAGACTCTGTTTATAAGGAAAATACAATTAATAATAGATTGACTTGGGTAATATACTATTAGCAATAATACAAACTATTCAAGTATGATTTAAGCAAAAGCTTCAATTTATTCTGAGCATAGACAATTTAATCGTACCGTGATATAATTAGCATGGATATAGACTTTGGATTAATTCAGCGAAAGATTCTTCCATCCTATAGATCGGGAGATCAGATTGTGATAGTGAAACTTTGATTAATTATTGTGTTCACAATCACATTGATCTACAAAAAAAAAAATATATATCACAATCCAAAAAGATTGGATGAAAAAATGATATTCTTAGATACCTCGCCATTTATTATAAATGTAAGAATATCCTTTAATAGAGGGATTCCTCAGTCTATTTTTGGTTTTAATAAAATCCCTAGCACTATTCCTATTGAATCCTCTTGAGTTTGAATAATTTTTTTTAAATTACTGTCTGATCCATTTAATCATTCTGGAAAAAACAATACTTATATTGCATAATTAATGCTAACACAGAATAATAATAAATGTAATAAAATAATGAACCGAATTTTAGTTGCTGAAAGGATTTTACCGAAAGCTTCAAAGTTGTAGGGAAGAAATAGTGAGCGATCGAGTGGGTAGATATTGTGTGTAGTGGGAAAAGAGTGACGAAAACAAGCACGTGACTATCACGTGATGTAATTAAATATCTTTAATTTAATATTGCATCAGAATATCAACGGGGATGTGGTGTAGTGGTATCACGTCTGCTTTGCATGCAGAAGGCCCCGGGTTCAAACCCCGGCGTCTCCATAGTTTTTTATTTTTTATTGTCAAGTTGTTTTGTTTTTAAAGATTCAGTAGGTTCGAGTGAGCACTAGCGATTTAAGCATTACTCCTATATTTTTTTTATATAATTTTATAGAGAGAGTAAGAGCAGCATTGAAAGGTAGACTATTAATGATATATGTTTAACAAATACGGAATGGTTAAACAAACAATATTGTAAAAAGACAAGATGAAAAGTTCATTTTGTGCTTTGATCTTCGGCTTGGTTAGAAAACGAAGTTGTAATTATATAATATCCTTGAATTATTTCTTGCTCAAGTGTGTCTTTCCTTCTTTCTTTCCAAGTCATTCTCATATAATCGTAACAAAAAAAAGTATTAAGTTCAAAGTTTTTACACTTTTGATTGTTTTATACGCGTAACATTTGTTGGCTCAGATATTGAAACTTACCGGTATGAATATGTACGCATTAGAGTATCAAGTATTGAAACTGATTTGATTTATTTCTCTCGTCTGTTTCACTGTCTTTGTAATACCTAGTATCTAATAACCTGCGATAAAATAGTAAATTTTTATGCGAATACTATATTATGTTATAATATATTAAAGCGTGCTCTACCTGATTCAAGCTAGCTGTTTATTGTTTTTATATAGCAATCCTTTATAGTGTCTACTATTACTAACATTGCTGGTATCTGTTTGGAGGCCGTATCAAGTTATCAAAGGTTTACACTTATTCTAAGTCGTTCCATACATGGAAGGTCCCATTCAACAATTCCTTTTCCACTCACAATTAATAATGGCATATGGTAGAATCATCTAATGGTTATTTTTATAAATAAAAAAATTGTTATTATAGCTTTATTGTTATTTTTACTACTTTTTCTTTTGAAATATCTTAGTGCAACCTAATTTTTTTTGTTTCCACGAAACTCATTTTGAAAGGAACTGTAATGAGTTGTAGATATTTCCTTGGCTACTTGTACAACTAAATGTTTCCAACTGGTAGTGCAATCAATTGGATTTCGATTCATTATCATGGCTGGCCTTTTGTGAATAATAGGAATAGGTACTAGCTTTTTAGTGCAAGAAAAAGAGGGTAGAGCGCCGAGTATACAACTTTTACTATTGTCATAGGATATATACTTTTCCGAGTTTATGTCGTTGAAATATAGTTTAGTTTTGTCTTACGATCCGCTTATAAATAATCATGTCGCTCACTGTCAATGTTGTTTTTTCTTTTTTTGGTGCTTTGTTTTTCAAAAAAAAATACAATCACGATTTTAAACACATACACTTTCACAATAACTGTTATTAAAACAAGCAATATAAATAAAAAATAACATGATCGATTTGCAATTCATATTTACTACTTGAGGTATTTAATTAGCTTATTATATCGTGTGAGAGAGAGACAGAAAGAGCTTCAAATTTCGTTAATAGTGCACAATACGATAAAAAAAAGGGGAATAATAGGAACGCATAAAAAGGATATGTATTCGTAGGAGTAATTTCATGTATTTTTTTTTTTATATATTGTATAGAACTTATCTTTTCAGCTTCAATTATTATGTTTATTCATAACATTAACTCCCTAGTGTAGCGACAGAACAATACAAAGTTGGATATTTTATAAAGCTAAAAAAAATTAAAATATCCATTTTGGTCCTTGTGCCTGATTTTTATTTTGTTTGTTTATTTATATTATCAATAGATGTTAAAGTGGGGATATACGAGTGTAGGTGTTAGTGATGAAGAGGTTGAAAAAATGATGGGAGTGTCTTATTAAGATTAACTCATCTAAGGCAAATAATAATAAAGATTGCTCTCCTAGTTTTTTAAGCCTTGAATAGAAAAGTGATGGTATGTTATCTCATTTTATTGCGTTGTGTTCAGTTTTTTTTTTTGTATTTCACTCCTTTTTGACAGAAAATAAGGAGTGAGCATCATGTGAGTCAAGAAAAGCTGATGAAACCTGGATTTCGTTCCCCGTTAATCACGTGACGTATGTTTTGCTTTAAACTTTTTTAATTGCTCTAATCTCATCTTTTTCTTTTCCTGCAAAAAATATATTTATTATTTCATTGACTGAAATAACACTTTACCATATGCCAGTTTAATACTTTATATTCTTTATTTAAATACTATTGATAGCTAAATGAACGAGATGGTGGAAGATCAAGGTACCTTTTATTACCTTCATTGCAACAGCATTCACTTACAGTCGCAATAGAAGAGATTTGTAGAGTTTGTAGATGTGAATCAACACCTGACCATTCGCTATATTACCCTTGTAAATGTTCTGGTAGTATACGCTTTGTACATGAAGACTGGTAAATTGTATTTATCCGTATTCATACACATATTAATCAATCATTTTATTTGTAGCCTTTTAGAGTGGTTATCACATAGTAAAAAAAAGTAAGCAGTAAAGCAAAGCCAACAAAACTAAAACTAATATGACTTAGATATTGCGAATTATGTGAACACCCTTTTGAATTCTCACCCATTTATCGATCGGATATGCCAGAAAGAGTACCTTTTTATGTGCTGTGTACTCAGTTTATTCTTCGAATACTGAGTCTTTTAAAAACATGCTTTCGTTGTTTCTGTGTTGCTTTGGTATGGCTTGTACTATTACCAAATTTCACATTGAGAACTTGGCGCTTCTATTTCTGGAGTGGTGAAAACATTGGCATCAATAATAATTACAATAATAATAATAATAATAATAATAACGAAGATCGTAATGAAGATCCTAATAGTAACATCAGTATTGATGCTTTTAACGAGCTGACATTAAAGTAAGTTGAACGGAGATTCATATATGCATAATAATAAATAGAATATTAAAATAATAAAATAAAATAAAATAATAATACTAATGTATTTATTTATTAGGGGGTTCTTGTATGAGTGTTTGGAAGGTCAAATTATTACTGTATTTGTCGTAATTGTTTTTGTGGCTGCATATCTGTTTAGAGAATGGATGATGCAGAACTTACCAGACATGGAAGACGACGAGCCACTTCAAGATCAACATAATCACTTGAATAACAATGCTATAAATCACCAATTAAATCAAGAACATATGGCACTAGACACTCTCGAAAATGCTTTTCAGATACTCGACAACCGAATGGAAAGCGAAGACGAACAAGATGAAGCAATTAGAAATCAGTTACACATTTTAATGAATGATCTGGAAAACGACCGAGAACGAAAACAGCATAACGAGCGTCCCAACTCTTCTTCTTTTACTATAACACCAAGATTGGATAGAAATCAGATAGATGAGGACCTCTTATTTGGTGGACTTGATGGCACTGGTAATAAATCCAACAACAGCTACATATATCATGACAATTATGATCAAGAAAACAATACCATCGACGAACATCAAGATTACCACATTGCCGAATCCCATAATCAACCTTTACAACATCTTACACAGCAATATCATCATAAAGAAGAAGAAGAAGAAGAAGAGTTGATAATACAAAATGATAGTAGAAAAAAAAGAAGAACTGACAAGCTTCCAGAATATGACAATGCCACACTCGGTGCAGGTTATACTGCAGAACACGATCAAAGTAACACCCAATTTCCTCAGCCTCCTTCTCCGTCTCCTCTCGAACCCCCTATAAGTCCTCCTCGTTATCAACAGCCTGATACTATTATTGTCGATGCTGGTGATGAGGAGCAGGCGATAGATAATAATAACAATAATATTATTAATAATGGTGATGACGATGACGACGACGACGACGAACCTTTTGACGCGGCTGATGACATAAATGGCATTTTAGAAGCTATAGGCATGAGAGGTAATCCCTGGATGCTATTGCAAAACTCCGTTTTGATGGCTTTGATTATCAGTCTTTGCCTGGGTATATCCATATGGGTTCCTTATGTTATTGGCAGGCTTGT
Organism: Backusella liffmaniae; assembly: GCA_024140265.1. NCBI lineage: Eukaryota > Fungi > Mucoromycota > Mucoromycetes > Mucorales > Backusellaceae > Backusella > Backusella liffmaniae. The sequence goes on along the minus strand of VCJE01002383.1, from coordinate 19,041 downwards.
TATTACGGTAAGTACCAAATAGGTATATATGTTGTACACAAATATTTATTTTATTTTGATAGCTCCGACCTGCAAGCTTAATCGAGACACCAATCCATGTCATGCGTCTAATGACTGACCCACTGGTGGACTTTATTATAGATCAAGGTATCCCTCAGATTTGGTCTGTTATTGGAGAACCTATTAAGCTCATGTTGCCGGAATCTATTAAAGCCACTTTATATGTGGCTCAGGAAAGGCTGTTTGAATCTTTTGGTAATGCAACTTTATCATCAAATAGCATGATACCGTTAATGAAAGGGTCATCGAAGAAATGGGCCAACAATACTAACAATACTAATAATGGATCGAGCCCATCAATATCTGTACCATCTCTTTTCTTCTCATTCGATTGGGATGACATTGAGCAAAAAGTAGACAAGTGGGGCACTCTTGCTCTCAAGCGATGGCACCAATTCTCTGTAGGAAGGACAAGCTTAGACCGTAGCATGTGTATTCTTGTAGGATACCTTATTTTGATTTGCCTAGGATCTCTGTATCTAGCACAGATGAAAAGGCAGCTACATTCATCAGATTCGTTTTTCCAGGAGTTAATTCGGCAGCAAGGGATGTTTCTCAAAGTGTTTTTCTTCTTTGTGATTGAAATGCTTATTTTTCCCACTGCATGTGGGCTTTTGTTGGATATGACGACCTTACCGCTCTTTGCTAAGGCATCATTCGAATCACGTTATGATTTTCAGCTCACAAATCCGTTTTCCTCACTTTTCCTACACTGGTTTCTCGGAACAGGTGTCCTATTTTATTTTGCTAACTTTATTACCGTGTGTCGAGAAATCATTCGTCCAGGCGTACTTTGGTACATCCGAGATCCCAATGATCCCCAGTTCCATCCCATACAAGAGATGGTTGACAAGCCATTTACCACTCTTTTATATAAGATTGGATATAGCGCATTTGCCTACGCATTCATGATTATATTTGGCGTAGGGACAGTGACTTATACTCTTGCATTGACAAACATTGTTTTTCCACTGCGATTATCGTTCTCCAACCCACTTTGCTCGACTGTGGCTTTTGATTTTTTAGCGGTTCAATTTCTGTTACCTCCCTTGATCATGCTGATCAAACCTCGTGAACATTCAAAAAAGGCATTGGATTGGTGGTGGCACTTTATCTGTCGCCAATTGCGCCTGACTTCCTACATGTTCAATGTGCGCATGGCAGATGAAGAGGGCCATCACATGAGGCGTACACTCAAGGCATGGTTGACTTTTGAAAAGGCATCCAATTACAATGTTGATAATTATTTGGAAATACACAACAACCATGATAGTTCTACCATCTTTCAGCCCGATGGAATGTTGGTGCGTGTCCCAAAGTATGACAGCGTGTCCGTGGATCCAACACGCCGTATGCTTGTACCAGTAGACCCTGTGCACTTTCAACCGATTGATCAACAAGAGAGGGGGCGAAAACATCCTGCTGCCGCCGATACGAATGACGAGGATCAATCAACAATCATTGTTTACATTCCGCCCCTCTTTTATCAAAGGGTAAATGATGGTGCTATACGTATTTGTTTATTTGTTTATTTACTCAATTTTACTGGTTTTTTTCCCATTAATGATTAGATTACCATATTTCTGGTGTTATTATGGTTATCAATATCCCTCTTTGTTTGTTCTGTCACTGTAATACCTCGTAAGTTATTTTTGTATCTTTATTGTGATTTCATGTGATTAATGATGTTACTGCAAGTTCTTTTGGGTCGTTTTCTGTTTTCCCATTATTTTGCGCCAAATGCCAGAGTCAACGATCTTTATTCCTTTTCTTTGGGATTCTATATTATCATAGCCCTCTTTTTTACATTGTATAAATTCTTTGACTTTAAGTATGACGCCTCATACGTGGGTTTTATCAAATCAGCCATGAAAAAGGTAAGCATTCTTGTATTCTTCGATAAGAATCTTTTATTAACAAACTTTTTTTTGTATATTAATTAAGGTTACAAAATTTCTGTATTTGGCTAGTACCTTGGGTTTGATCATGCCTCTCGTCTTTGGAATCGCAGTTGATCTTTTTGTCTTGATGCCGATCCGTAGTTCAGAATATAAAAACGGCCTTGTGATCAATGTGTCCCAGGTATGCACTTTAAAGAAAAAGACGCAAAAGAAAAAAAAAAAGGGTGAATGTTATTGTATACATTTATATACCATATATAAATGTATATATAAACTCACTCACAGGGTCGAAAAAACAGCAGTTTATATATGCATATGTTCGTTTATTTATTTATCTTTACTATTTTGTCTTTATTTATAACACCAGGATTGGTCTTTTGGTGTTGCCTACATTAGTATCATTTACAATATCATTCAACTGTTCCCAACTCCGAATAGGCTACAAAGACATCTTAACAATATCATGAGTGAGGGTATATTACAGGTAGATAGTTGGGCTTTTACAATCACCATTGCTGCTCCAGTCATACTTGGTTCACTCGTTGCTATTACTATACCTGGTATTATATCCTGGGGTGTACTCCAATTTTTGGGTAAATTCATTAGCGATGGATACGTGACTATCTTGGTATTTACTATTATTGCCTTTCATAAACTAGATTCTACACCCGATTATTCTGTACAAGTTTCTATCATGAGGTATACTTATCCAATCACTTTCTGCGCATTTGCAATCCTGTTGGTTGCTTTTATCATCAAGAAATTACTAGACATGTGGATGCAAACTGTAAGGGACGATACTTATCTTATAGGGAAAAGATTACATAATATCAACAATCCACAAGACAACACAGCTTAGGTTACTTCTACTACAATGATGTATAGAAATTAAAGAAATGTACCTTTTTTTTTAAAAAAAAAATATATAAACAATGTATTATTAAAGTACAAGCTCTGCTCTATATCCTTTACATGTCCTAATAAACAAAGCGTAGCTTGTTGCATAACTGTTTGCCAATTTCCAGAACAAATAAAAAAAAAAGTTAAAAGAGAGAGGAATGTTATTGTTGAATAGTGGTACTGTAGTCTGTTTGAACTCGTGACACAATATGAAAAATAGATGATGGGAAAACTTATGTTTTATGTCTATGAAGAAAGATAAAATGTCTTCAACGAGGACCACACTATCACAAAGTAAGAAAACAATACCTTATTATTGCCATTAATTGTTGAATCTATTTTATATTAAGTCATACATTTTCCAATTTCACTTTTTTTCAGTTCTACTAAAACGTGTAACAATAATCAGAGTCCCCAT
>VCJE01002365.1:30849-52292 GCA_024140265.1 Backusella liffmaniae | reverse complement strand
TGCTAATTTTATTCGTTTCTATTTTTTTTATTTTGGTCTCTACTGATGAACTTTTCTAATTCTTGGTATCTACAATATTGATTTTCTTTGTGCTTGGATGGGTTTTTTATATTTTTTCCCAAATATTCTCTGTACTTTTCTCAATTATTATTATTTTATTTCTCAAAATCTTTTCCCCTTTTTCTCATCAATTTGTAATTTTTTCTCAATTTCTTGAAAAAAACAGTAATAATTTATAGTGTTAAAAGTTTATTTTATTATTGTATCTTTAAAATAAATACCTAGAAGAGGTGTCTTAATCAAATACTCTTTTGAAACTACATGCATGTCCTGTTTGTAAAAGGTTGATGGTCGGAGACCAGAACACATTAAAATTGGGATTTGAGTACTCAAGTTTCCAAAGATAACATATATGTATATTCACTTTTAGCTTCTATCTAGAGAAAACCGACCCAAAAAATGGCCTGTCCACCGATTTGCAAGTAGATCAAAAACTACTTCAAGGTGTATTATTGATCAAGAGACTCGAAAATGAAAACAGTAAAGGACAATTTTATTGTTTGCTAAATTGATCAATGAGAAAATACTGTTTTTTTTCAAATTACTGTCTATTTTTAGAAAATGGCTCATCCATAAAGCCTAGTAGTAACCACGATCTATCCATATTAAATGCCAAGAGGTGTTTAATATAATCTAAAAAGATGGTATATATCAAGCATTTGACATTCAAATATATAGGATACGCTGGCTAGTGGTTTCCATTTGTGGATCTCAGCCAATGAGTTTAAAAGTGTTTCGAAATTTGAAGCTGCTTTTTTTTTTTTAATTCCTTTTTTTAGCTGGGCTCTTTCAGCATGTCAGTACAAAATGGGAATCCACGATTCACGCCAACCATCATAGATATTCATTCTCCTAATGCCTCGTCTGAATCAACACATAGGCCATCTAATGCGTCTCGCCAGCCAAAGGCTTCGCCTAAAGTACAAGAGTACCGAAAGATGATTCAGTTGATTCTGACAAAGATTATTAAAAGAAAAAGACCGCCAACTTCACTCACGTACCTTAGTGAACAATGCAGAGTTGCAAATGCTTCTGATCAATTTGAGAATGACGATACAATCGACCTGCTTATTCAACTAAGAAGCGCGCTTATGGTGTGCCATAGCAACGGCCTTTCTGCTGAAGTGTTGCTTCACAGGTAAAACGGTGATTTTTGCTTGTTTATTGTTTGTTATGTTTATTGGTGATATAAACATCAAGACCCAAGATAGTGGAGACTAATTCAATACCCTTTTCATAGTGAACGCACACCTTCAGGATCACCAGTTTCTTCCAAATCAAACTCACCAGTACCTTCACCTCATACTGGAGGCAGTCCATCTCGCTCAGTAGAGGGATCATCATTTATGCCTGTTTTATCCATTAAAAACGATAAAAGATCAGATTTTGAAAAGCTATTGAGTGTATTAAGCGACCTAGTGATCAATGATAGTCGATTTCGAACAGCAAATCCAAAGCCATCACGACCACCGTTTACGATGCAGGCAATACTGGTTGATATCGCATTAATTTTGGTTAAAGTACGCGACGATCAGATCGGCTTATATCACATTGGTTCAGTCTTTCTACCGGCATTCGAGGCTTTTTCAGATGGTCAAATGGTAGGCAAGCTATTGTCGTTCTACTTGGACCATTTACTGCCAAAGTTGATCAAATCGAAGGATGAACCGAAAAAGGCGGAGACAAAAAAGGCACCTTCGTCAAAAAACAGTAAATAAACACAAACAAACAAACTAACAAACTAACCATTCATTGAGCTGGAAACTAATCATGCTTACTTGATATTATAGAGTCTCCTTCTAATAAAGGAAATCAAAAAAACACTCCTACAATCAATATTCAAAGTCCAGATCAGGAGAACAACGTCCCCAACAAGATGTCTCATCTAACAATCGATACGCGTCCAATTTCGATGGAAGGCTCACCTTATTCCCCTGTAGCACAGAGTCAACATTCAAGTCAACATCAGTTGGACAATTACCCAATTTTCGGCTTGTTTACTCCTCTCTTATTCTTCATGATTCAATATCTGGATCCCTATCTCGCATCTTATAGAACAGATAGTTCACAGCAAGAGAATTTGACTTTTACAATGACACGACAGGCACACTCGATTCATAATTTCCATCGCGCTCTGGGTTTTATGATGAGCGTTAAACAGGATCTTTATTTGGATGTATTGCAGGTCATTTCTCATAGTACCAGCGATGTCAAATATAGGGCCTGTCAGATTTTACTTTCATATTACTTTACAAGTGTGGGTCACGTTATGGTGGCCGATCCATTACCAAAACTTGGCACACAAGAAGAGCTAGAAGTGCTGGATAAACAAAGGGAGCAGCAGGAGTATGAAGAAGAACGCCAAAGACAAGTGGAATCAACACAATATCTTCCAACAAATACAATGAACCGTAAATACCACCATAGACCAAATAATACCCTAAATCATCAGCAAAGTATCGCAGATTCTATATCAGAAAATATGGTTGAGGATCATCATGTGTGGTACCCTCATATATTTGTCTCTGAAACCCCACAGTCTGCAGATGGCGGCAGTCAGCAGCATTCCTTTTCAAACCCCAATTTCCCACTTGTGCATGATGATATGAACGGTGCTTTTTGTAACGAGTGCTTTAAGCCAATCAAAGGTTACGGATTACGATGCTATCAATGTAAATGCAGTGTTCATTACAACTGCTTTAACTATCACATCGCTAATAATGATCTCGACATCATGTTGTACGTAAAAGCGGGCGGTATTCAAAAGGTTGTCAGTCCACAATTCTGCCATATACCACCTCAGCCACGATTTAGAGACAGAGTGAATCGTGGTTTATTGGGATGGAATGTTAAGTCAAATTCACCAAAGGTGGGGTTATTGGGTCACGTATTTCATCTTGTTAATTTGTACACCCTTATGATCTGTGCTTGCTGTGGTTTACCGCTTTGGGGTATCTCCCAGCAAGGATACCGCTGTTCCACTTGTAATCGCTTTGTTCATCCTCAATGTCTCTCTGATGCAGAAGAGAGAAATGAATTCGTACAGTCTAGGTCCACTATTCAAAGTTGCCGTGCTTATCAACCATTATTGGAAAGTGATACGCATATTTCTAAAAAGGAGCTTTCCGATGATCTTTGTGACTTTTATGATGATCTATTGCCCAAAACAGAGGAGGAGTTGGAAGGAAGAAGCTTTGAAGAAGTTGGTACAATGCTGAACGTTTTGCTATTGCAAGAAAATATTTTACATTGTGGTGAAGCAGCTGGTTGTTTGTTAATTACTGGTGATTCTGATGATCCATTGTTAAGTCCTATTCAGCAGCAGGAAAGTACAGCTCCATCAGAATCCTCTTCAGATAGTTGTCCGGGACTGTCTCGTGCTATCCAACTGTGTAAAGCCTACCTAGAATCAGGCCGATGCCGAGGTTCCACTTTCTTGAGCGATTTCTATAATAATAGACATCAAAGTTTGGAAGAATGTTTGTTGAGTAAAGAAGAATACCTTGGCCATCTTAGTGCCATGATAAAGTGCTTGACGGCTTCCTTTAGTACAGTCGCTGGTTCTTTGATTCAAGCAGATGGAATGGAAAATAGACGATCAGCAGGTGATTCGCGTGGCTTTTTAAAGGTATTACCGAGCCCATTCAAAAGTCAATGGGAAGATGAAGACGACGACGACGAATTTAACCAGGGACATATGCCCAATGAGTCTCTTGATCGCTCAACACTGCTATCATGGGTTATGACAAATCTACATTTCAAAAGCACAAAAGCAGCAGAGGTTTTATTGCAGCATATCCGCAATTTGGGTTTCTTTGAGAGATTTGATGCCTCTCCAATTCTTTTTTCAGCTGATACTACCTCAAATCAAAATGCAGAAGCAGTTACTTGTATTTTCCCCGTACCTTTTGCCATCGATTGCTCATCCAATGTTGAGTCGTTAATTAATTCTATTGATGCTTGTTTACAAGATGTGGATTTATCTATCAATGAGTGTGGTCTTTTACTACTGGTGCGTCGCTGTTGGCCTGATCCATTCATGTCTCATTATACCAATGAGCGCTTGATTCACTCCATACTCTCTTGGGTGTTTGATGAAGATGAGCGTTTACTTATGCTCCATGCTGAGTTTACTGCAAACAAGAATCCTAGTAATAGACAGAATAAATGGGCGCAAGCAGCTCTACTAGCAAGAATGAAAAATAATGGTGAACGTGTGAGACATAGTGGATTGAATCAGGCCAAGATGGGTGTGAATAGCGGTGCAAGTAGTCTTTATGTAACAACCCGTGCTGCTCTTAAGGATCGCTATATCATCCGTTGGATGGCAGCTATCCACGATATGGATAAAGAAGCTTATACTGGTTTCATCTTTGACTCTATTAATAGCATTATTGATAGCAAACGCGAAGAGTGTAGCGTACCTGAGTGGCAGGGTTACTCCAACACAAAGGTAAAAGCAAAACTCGCTAGAAACAGTTATATGTGTACGATTAAAGAATATTAACATATACGTATATAATAGAAACAAGTTGTTCAAAAACACGAGCAATTTATGACACACCTCATGAAGTTAAAGACATATGGTCTTGCGTTTAGCTCATTGGATGGCTTATTCCAACGCTGGTTTGATGCTGCTCATTTTGAATTTGAGCAAATGGGTATGCTTAATGTAAGTATTATGCTGCAAATGTATCGATATGGGAATTAAATATCAAATGTGTAAATACAGGATAAAGAACCTGCTGAAATCAGACACCTTGCCAAACTTTGTTCATCAAAAATCTCACTACCAAAAATACATGGTACTCCTGCCACATTAACCGAGGCTACCCACCCCATTGATGTTATATTGGCTCAATTTGATAGAGGCGATAAAGAAAGTATCGATAGAGGTATCCAATGGCTGAGACTTGTCACACACGCAGGGTGAGTAAAATATTAATTTGTATCAAGTAATATGTAATAAGTGCTAATTGAATTATATAGAACGGGTATACCTTCCAATTCTTTAGCTCATATTGCTCGCTTGATGGTAGCAGCCCGTACACCTTTGGACGTTTCAGCTGAATTTGTAAAAATTGTTTGGTTTCAAGCTGTAAATATCCTGAATGTACCTACGCCGCGTGCATCAGTCATTGATATCATTGGATACCTCAATGAAATTGCGCTTGATACACTGACTGCTAATAACGAAAGTGATGATTTATCAGACCAGAGCCTATTAAGTTCACAGACCTTTATCAGATATTCAGCGGCGCTGGCTTGTTATGCCTATGGCTGTCCATTAAGTGATATCAATGAACTGAACCTTGCTCCTCATATCGGTGACCATGTCTCTCATATATCGTAAGTTTAATGACATAGTTATGAAGTTTGCGAAAAAGAAAAAAAGAAACTGATGATCTCCTATAGTCAAACAAAACGTAATACACTTCATACCGACAACTCTGCCTTGGTGCAAGCTGATGAAAAAACACCATTGATACACTGCATGCTGCTTTATCTAAGATTCGATCAGTTGAACGTACGAGAAGATGTGATCAAAATGTTTTATGCTTTAACACATTGGGGCTACAGTATTCGTGATCCAGATGATTTTATGGAGAAGTGTATGCCTCAACTTATACCAGCGTGAGTTTATTACATTACATACATATCCATATATAAATATTCGCTAATCAATATCACTGTCAATATTAGTATTTGGGAACTATTGACACCAGCATATGATTCGATAAGTCATATAAATCTGGCACTATTAATGAAACTCATTAGCATCGATGTACGCTATTTCCAAGCTTGTGTTTATAAGATATTTGAAGATGCTAATTGGGAAGTCAGGTAATGATTTTGCATTATTATTTTTTATGTATACGGCTATTAACCATATAAATATGTGTATATTTACAGATTCCAAGGTTTAGATAATCTCTTTGGTTTATTCACTAAAATGGATGCTACGTTCCAAACGGAATGGCTCAAGTTGCTGTCTTACTTGGGCCCTGTTTTCAGTTATTTTGTTGGATGTTTATGGGACAAGGAGGTATATACTAAAATTAGCATAAAAAGGAACCTTTTAATCATAGTCAAAAATAGGAATATGTTCGATCAAAAGCTTACACACTCATCCGTACCTTTGGTACACTTCATCTCAGATCTGCCTTCCGATGTTGGGAAGCTTATTTTCTTACTGCCACTGATCGACAAAAGATGTCACTCGTTAGCCTGATGATTCAGCTCAATGCTTTGTTTCCCGACTGGCAAGTGTTGCAATGGGAATCATTATTGGAAGCACTCGAGCTAAAAACGCCAATGTCAGGTGACAGTCAGTCGGTGGATATATTGGAGGAGTATATGAGAAGTGCTACAGAAGAGGCTGGTGGAAGCTCACAGTCTAGCTCAGAAAGCGCTGAGTCGGAAAACACAAAGGTGCTGATGCTTACTCTAGCATTGCAAATGCTAAGCAATCATCTGAGTATCGAACCTACACAAATCGCAAGACTCAAATATATTTTGGTTCAGCAAATGGGATTCAAAAACTGCCAATTATTCAATGATGTGACGGAATATACAGTCGAGTTTGGTAATATGGTATATAACCCAAGAGACCCATCGCAAGTGGCAGTAATGATTGCTTGTATTCGAGGATTAAAGAAGATTATGGATTGCTTTGCTCCTCTTCCTGCAGAGACGGTAGCCACAATGGCCCCGGATTCCTTGGAACAGAATAAAATGACACTGGCTGAAAATAGTAGCCCTGGTGTACATTTTATTGATGTTGTCTTGAAGATGATGAATTCAGGAATTGATTTGACTAAATTGGGACATATGATGTTAAAGGCCTGGCTCGAAATTATCCTGATTATTGTTTACAAGGTATATATAAGACTATGTGTACATGTATTGCGGGCCATTAACATCTTTTATAGCATAACATCTTGGATAGAGATTACGAACAAGATATTGTTGGCTGCATGAAGCAGATCATCGAGTTACTTACAGAAGATATTAGTGAAGAAAATAAGCTACTCATTCTTGAAATATTAAAGTGCCTTTTACGCCGATCGGATCACTTAACTGCTATGGTGCTTTCAAAACAGATTTTAGCCTTAGGAAAACTAATGACAAAACTCGGTGTACGAAATTCAGAGCCTGTTTTCCTCAAAGCGAAGCAATTCCTGAAAAGTGCGTTCCTCCGATTTGCTGTAGCTGGCCTGTTTGTTTTAATGTTTAAAGTACTGGTAAATAACAATGTTACGTTGATCATATACTCATTGTTGTGTTATGTTTTATTATAGAACCAAACTGTGTCCGACTCTAATAACAAAGATGTTGATCTCTTTTTTGTTCTAAAGACTGTTATTGACCCTGATGATATTGTCCCAGATGAAGATGTTAGAGAGGTGATATATTTACGTGATCAACCTGTTCGTGATGTACTGGATAAATTGATGAAGCAAATGATGGAGCGAAAAGCCTTCTCCACTGTTTTGTATAATACAAGTCGATATGTTGAATTGGTACATACACATCCTTATTCAGAAAGCACGTTAAATGGTAAAGCATTATTTATTTTTGGTTTGAAAAAAACTCTGAAGTGATCATTTTCTGACATGTGTACATACTAGAATATGCTGCATTTTTAAATGCTCTTGTCAAACATACAGCTGATTGGAGAAGAGCCGATTGGAACATCAATCCCGTATTTACTATGTCTGCTATTCTACTAAAAGAACATCCTTATCACCATTCGGTAAGTCAGGATATTACTGTTAAACTCAATAGCTCATCCCATTTTTTGTGATGTTAGGTTCTTATCCCTCCAATTATTGCCATGTTTAAACACGGACTTCAGAATTGTACCATTCAACCTGAATGTGTTGTTAAACTCTTGGCAGCTGACTCTGCTATTTCAAGCATTCCTGGCACCCAGCCTGAAAATGTATTTGTAGAATTGGTCATTGAAGAGGCCATTAATTACTTGACAGCTACCCGATCCAACAAAGATACACTGTTAACTCTTTTAGAGGTAAATGGATAATATTTATCTCTCTCTCATATCGAATAACCAATAACCCTTTTTTTTTTATTGTAAAAGATTATTTTATGGGATTCCGGAACGAGGGGCCAAGAATGGTACACAAAGATCGAAACCATGATACTTGGAGAAATGATCCAGGGTCACCATCGAACCCACTATTTTGATGAGAAGCTTGTTTCTCTCGTTCCCGCTTTAGTCAATTACTTAAAACGACCTAGTAAGAGCCAACAATTTACTCGAAAAGATTTCAAAATTTGCAGAAGTGCTGCCCAATTGATCACAACTATTTGTGCAAACGACTTGAATCAGATGATGAATGTTTTAGGTTACTTGAAGGTAAATAAAAATTAATGACGTTTTATTTGTTATTTGTCTCACAAAAAAAATTATAGTTGGATGAAACGCGCCATTGTTTACGTTTCCTTAACTGGTTTATTTTGACACTATTGCGAGAAAAAGAAGATGTCCTTTTATTCAAGATGTTGGGTTACGAGAGTGTCATGACAGACTTATTGGTCCAAATGTTTAATTCCGTACAAATCGATTTTAACAGCCCTGATCTCAACTTTTCATATAGTTCCACCGGTGAAGCGCTTTTATTGTCATTTTCACTTTTGAAAACCTGGGTTTTACTCAAATTGAGAACAGGAACATCACAAAATGAAGAACTGAAGAAACTCAAAGTATTGAATCCTATTTCATTCTGGATGTCAGTATGGCCTGCTCTAAGGCGCTTATTGGATATGATTGAGCCAACTTCATTGTTCTTGGTAATGGAAGATGTTAATTTAATATATAAGCATGTTCTAACTTTTCTGTTTTTAGGCTGGCAATATCGGTTTATCAGTTTGGAATATGTTTTTGTCAATGCTGCAGTTCCTTTTTGCTGCGCGTAGTGAAGTAGTGATGATATATGCATATGAATGGAGCTCCTTGTTGGATGACTTACTATCAAAGGTAATCATTAAGTGAATCAAAACGAAAGTAATGTACTGATTAGTTTTTCTCTGAATTAACCTATGTAGCTGGGAGAAGATACTGGAATCAATAAAAATTCAGGAATGGACAATGTCATTTCATTAGAAGACTTTACTGCTCAAGTTCAAAAGTTGAGAGGCATGTTCGATATACCACCTGTTGAGGTTCCTGCCATCACTATGGTCAACCAACTATTTTTGGAAGTCCGTGATATTATGCGTCTGCAGGCAGAAAGTTTAATATTTCAAGGAAACAGTCGCGCATTGTTGCAAACCATAGCATAGAAACCCCATGAATCACCCATGCATTAATAACCTGAACGCTTTTGCATGACTAGCTAAACTAGTTATCAATAAACATTTTTTAATCATTTTCCAATTGAATGACTTTCTCCATCCAGTTTGACTTAAAAATCAATGAAATCAAATCAATTTTTTTTTAAAGAAATAATACTATGAAACACTGAGGTTAAGTTTGCTTTTTTAGTAATAGTATGTATCCTATTTTCATAGTAAAAATAGCATTATAATGGAATCATATCATACAGATATCCGCTCAGAAATATTAAAGCAAATACAACAATGAATACAGCTTTTAATGTTAAATAAATGTTTTCTACTACTATATTTGTATGTAGTTGCTATTTTTATTGGGACGTGAAAAGGGGTTAGCTTCAAGCAATAAACCAAAACTAAGCGCAGAAGCCACTTTCATTGTTTGATTTATTTATATTTACTACATATTCATTTCTCATTAAAAGAAGGAAAGTGGCTACCGGTTTTCATTGTTCTGATGATATATAAAATGGCTTTTATCTTATATTTTATATCCTTTCTTTCTCTATTACACTTTCTTATATCATGAAGATCGAAACAACTTCTTCAAATATGATAATACCATCACCTATATTGAAATATCGTAAGTGGTTGTTGATTTTTCTTTTAGTATCCTTCTACTATTCTCTTATGACCCTCGTCTTATTAGGTGGGAATGATAGACTAACATCTTTTCATCTTCGATCCCCACATAGAGCAACGTACTCTTGAAAAATGTGATCTCTGCAACGAACAAAGATCCGCTATGTTGAACCAGGAAAAACCGATGGGGAATAAAAAAAAACGCATTACTAGTCTTAAAAATAAGGAACAATACAGAGAAGCACAGAAAAAGTATATTACCCGTCTTGAGAAAAACAAGGAGTACCGTAACCGCCCTGGGTACAAAGAAAAGATGAAGAAATATATGAAAGCATATATTGCCCGTCCTGAAAATAAGAAAAGACACTGTGAAGCACAGTGTAAATACCTGGCTCGTATTAACACAATAAAGGAGGCCGAGAAAAGAAGCGAAGACAGTCGTATCCACCCTAAAGACAAAGAAGAAGAGCGGGAAGTGAAAGCATAACAAAGCTTGAATTTATGAAAACAAAAATAGATAATAAAATAAAATGGTTATTTCTTTACGATACTTGAACACTTATTTCATTTTGTACTGCTATATTTGTGAACCTCTAAGCAATAATTAATTTACTTGTCTTATTTTGTATTGTCTACAACCTTTCTCTATTTTCCTTTTTTCCAAAAGAAAATGAAAAAAGTTGTTAGGATTTTACATTTCATGGAAATTACTGCTTATTTTACAACAGGAGGTCTTTTTTCCCTTAGAAATGAGACAAATTGCGCTCAATATATCAAACATAATGTCCCTGAATACAACCTAGTTTCAGTAATTATTTTTTTTCTAAGAGTAAATAAGATTAGATAATTGTTGAGTTTTTTTTTTACCCTGTTATCTTATATATGTAATGGAATCAATAAAAAACTGAAATAAATCATCTCAATACTTTATTCGCAATCGAGACCGTGTCAGAGACATACTTTATTTGTTCCACCATTAAACGTATAGTTTTTGATGATCTAATGAAAATGAATAATGATTATCCCCTAAACAAACTTCGAAAAGCTCTTGTATCTATTTTATATAAAGAGACTTATTAATAGTTAATTTTTCATATATATATTTTTTTCTTTGTTTTTTAAAATAAATTTGAGTTCAAAGGATCGACATGTATATGAAACATGTTTGTTCTTCTTTTGTTAAGTCAGCCAAATGCTTCTACCAAGTGGTTAGTGATATACACGATATAAAAATAACAATATTAAAAACTACGGTTGATTCATGATGTTGAATACATTAATAATAATGGGAGCGATCCGAGCATTGAAATTTGTATGAACTATTTATAAATCTTCTGCTTACGTGCTTTGTAACTTATCACCCCTAATTAGAAAACCACAGAAAACAAGGGGACTTTTTAATACTTTAAATATACCAATTATAATTTTAAGTTCCTCCAGCAATCACCATTGTAAAAAATGGGTCAATATCTATAATTACTTATAGAGAACACTCTAAGCTTTTCTGATAGGCACGACAATCACTAGAGAGGTAAAATCATCGCGGTACATTGATTTGACCCTAAAAATTATGGAGCACATGCACTAACAATCAAGTTTTTTTTTGTTGTTTTTGATCCCAAGAAAAAAAACAAGTAGAATTAAATAAATCACAGATGAGATTTCTAAATATAAAAAATGGAGTCTAGTTTTTGAGTGTAGAAAATGCAGCTCACTTCCTGGAGTATATGAATTCAATCTGCATATTACGCTATTTTACCTGTTTTTAGTACTTCATTTAACTACACATTATATGGAATGTAGTTTGAATAGTTTGAGCAGCTCAAGAAACCCAATTTTTGTCTTTAAAAAAGAATCACGTCAATATCTTGGCAAACTTACTATATAGCGATGTTATTAATCATAGTAACTTCAGAAAAAGAGAAAAAATCGGCTTCGCCGTGTTCCATCCCCTTTGATATGTCGGGGAGAAAACAGTGAAGTTTAGAATGATTACATCTTATCACGTTTATTTTTGATTTTTCCCTACAGTACAAATGAAAGGGATAAGGATTGGCGTCTTTATATCGACCTATATAGCTTTTCTTTTCGTAACTTATTTTTGCAACTTCTATGACTTTTGTGTACGTCTTACTCAATCGAATTCTGATGTTTTGAGTGATAGTCGTAATATAAAATCGATAAGCTTAATCTTTTCTTTTTTGCTGGAGTAAGTCTTGGCAAAAAAAAAGGTATGAGTTGATATTGTTTAAAAGTATAAAGGAGATTTAATGCAAAGGCCAGCAAAAGTCGGAATAAAACACTGAAAATGGCCTTTAAACTTTTAATGAAACCTTTCTGAAAAATTGACCTAAAAGGTATATCCACGAATTTGTACAAGAAGTAGATAAGCACACTCCCTCCATCTATTATTAAATATATTTCTATGATTTTCATGGTATATTGATATTGGCTTAATGCAATATATAACGCCATAAGTATAAGCTAAATGTTGGATGAAGCTTTAGTATAATTTTAGATATTAACTAAGCAACCTTATTTTGAAGCTGAGACATCTATATTTTTTTTTTCTGGTTTCATAAGCATTATAGTCTTCTACCATCGAAAATAACTAAAAAAAGGCATTTTACCTCTACCAGGAAAAACTGCTAAGAATATATGATCTAAGTATAGCACCATCTTATAAATTGATATCGATGGTCTTGATTACTCCATCAAAAGACATCTAAAAGTCAACCTCTTCTGCCATTATCTAGATAATTCCTATCCAATGCGTGTTACAAAAGGGGCAACGGCTTTTATTATAAATGTTTAATCTGATTTCTAACTTTTAATATTTGTATATAACATAGTTGGAGTATTGTTTTGTTCCATGGCATCTTCTGGATCAAGATGAACGCATTTTCTTTGATACATAAATCACGATTTATGGTTGTTCATATATTCATTCCTCACCGTGCTACTGGAAGATGATTAT
The DNA here is from genome assembly GCA_024140265.1 of Backusella liffmaniae. Taxonomy (NCBI): domain Eukaryota; kingdom Fungi; phylum Mucoromycota; class Mucoromycetes; order Mucorales; family Backusellaceae; genus Backusella; species Backusella liffmaniae. The sequence goes on along the minus strand of VCJE01002365.1, from coordinate 39,316 downwards.
TTGCTGACCTGCCTCTCAAAATGCCGGGTTATGAATAGACCATATTTTGAAGTTGTTCAAACAGTGCTGTTGCATATAAACTAAAGGGTCTGAGCAACAAACACATGCTGATTAAAACGGCGTTGTAATTTTGACTGGCTAAAGTTGATTTTCCTTTTTCTTCACAGAAAGATCAAAATCTATTTTTGGTGTCAAAGTCTAAGAATGTTTACCCCCAAAAAAAAGTATAAAAGGATGATAGAAGTAAGAGTAGCAATGAATAAAAAACCATTTTATTTTTACATACATTTACATATACATTCATAAATGAAGTTTTCACTTTTTGCTACTGCTGCTACCCTGCTTGCTGCTACTCAAGCAGCTGTTGTCCAATTCAACGTTGTTGCACCTGGTGCAGATAGCGTTCAAGTCGAATCTGATGGAAAGCGTGCTACTTTATCTGCACCTTACAAAGATGTCCCATATTACACCGGCTCGCTTGATGTCAGCGGCACCACCTACAAGTATATTACTGGAAACGAAACCGAAAGCTTTTCTCGTACTCTTAGCAGTGGCACAGCAAAGACATACAACGATTTCTTCAATCGCCCCATCACATACGCCGATATTCCTGCTCTCACCAGACCTTTAGACAATGGAAAACAATGGACTCGTGCTGATTCCGACCCTGATCTTTACGATACCAACTTTATTCCAACTTTCTTTGTTACTGGAGAACAAAACGATATGGATTCACTTGTCTACGATCTTGATAAAAGCACCTATCCTACTGAAATCACTGTGATTGGCAAGGATTATGTTAAACAACTTAAGAATGTTTCCTTTGGTCTTCACGGCGCCGGTAAGAGTAAGAATAATGCTAAGCAATCCTGGAGGTTTTTCTTATCTCCTGATGAGTATTTGGATAACCGTAACTACTTCAAGCTTCGTCATATGGAAGAAGATCCTACTCAGATGCGCGAAAAGTTGTATGCTGACTGTCTCCGTGCTATGGGTACTTATGCTAATCAAGCCAACATGGTCCGTTTATTTATTAACAAGGAAGGTTTTGGTACTTTTAACATGCTTGACGATATTCCTACCTACTCCTATATCCGCTCAATGTTCTATGGTGGCAACCCTCCCGATAAAATGGGACCTCTATATGATGGCTCCACTGGTGCTAGTTTCCAATACCTTGATGACCCTTATGATTATGGAGATTATACACCTGCTGTGGGCTCTCCCGAAGGTTCCGAGGCTATTTACCCACTTGCCAAGGCTTTCAACGAGACTAATGTCAAGGACGATGCATCAATTGCTGAGTTCAACAAAATGTTTGATATTGACCAGTTCCTTCGTTTCATGGTAATGGAATATCTTGGTGGCAGTTGGGATAATTATTGGATGATGGTATCAAATGATGGTGCTTATAAGGACTATGCCAACAATAACACTTGGTACTATTTGGGACAAGACTATGATGGTACATTTGGTGTGAATCAACCTGTGGATACCTTGACCTGGCCATACACTAAACTTGCTGACACTTACCCTGAAGCTATTTTGATTGATGGATTCCTCCAAAATGCCAACTTGAACAAAACTTTCAATTCTTACGTTGTTGACACCGTCAAGACCTTGTTTAATAATGACACTCTTGGAAAACATATCATGGCATACCGCGACTTCATCACACCTGATATTAAATGGGATCGTAGCATTGTTCAGCAATCCAAGGGTATCAACTATGGCTGGAATTATGACCAAACCTACGAGAATCTCTTTGAAGGTGTTGATGCTCCTAACCATAATGGTGGCGGTGCTGCTTATGGTCTTACTGAATGGATTGCTAAGAAGGCAAAGGTTGTTGCTGCATTAAACAACTTTAGTTTGTAAAGAACTCACTTTCCACCACTTTCTATATTTTTACCAGATAAAATCATAAAAGTCTCCCCAATTTAGTTTCATATTTTTAATCATTAATAAACCATGTATATTATCATCATTAAATCTACAAGTTGTTCTTTTTTTTTTGCTTGTTCGTAAACGACATTTTATTTTCTTTTCCAGCGACTAAATATACCGGATAAAGTGTAACGTAAAATAACTAAAGAATTTTTATAGACTAATAGATTGAGGTAGAGAATTAATAAAAACACAAGTAAAATGATTTCACTTTGTACCTGGCATAAATTGAATTGGAAAGCCCAATGAAATTAAAGATATAATTCACCACTGTAAAGTTGACTTGTTTTATAATATCGAGTCAATTCATCTTCCATCACTGTAAATTAACAAGGAAACTTTATTTACTCTTTATCAATGATGAAATGCCGTTGAGCAATTTACGTGTGACAATACTTTTTGCATATTATATTTTCAAGAATTCAAATGCACTGAAATATTCTACTATGAAATGCATTAAAAACTGGATAAAAACTACCCCTCTTTAAACTAGGTATATTTGAATACTCAATAAAAATACAAAATACAAAGCTTTGATGACTTGTTTTATGGTAAGACAAGCCAAATTAAGAGAGAAAGGACTTATGGATGGGAAGGAATAGCTAAATCCATATTGTAGCTTTTCGATCAAGACGGACATTCAACACTCAGTTGACACATTTATAAAATAAAATAAAAAACCAAAGATTAATTAATCAACATGTTTTGATAGTTTTACCATTTTCATGAAAGAAAGAGGTGGAAGAAACTAAGCAAAGAACACAAGCTTTATGATATTGTATGCTCCCTTCGTGTTCACGTCATGAATAGCCTCAGTGTATAAAAATAGGGAGCGATTTGTTAAAAAAAAGAGCGAAAAAAAGCTAAAAACAAAATGATGGTGCTAATACATTTAAAGTACGATCGGGTTGCGGAAGGAATGGCTTATTTATCCAATGTTTAAAGTCAAAGAGAAAGGACCAGCTGAATGTGTGACCTATTTGAGCTTGTGTAATCTTTGATCAAATTAAATGCTTGTGCTCAATATCGTCTGTTCTCTTTCTTTCTTCCGTTTTCTTTTTTCTTTGTTAACTCCTTTTTTTTCATTCTTTGATTGTTATTATAAGTTGTTTTGTGTTTAGTTGGTTGAACGTACGATAGAAACAAAAAAAAAACAAAAATTAAGAAATAACGATCACCAAGTTGCAATGACATCAGCAGCTGTGAGGTACTCATCAGATTTTTTTTTTAAAAAAAAAAGTTAATTCTTGTTGCTAATGACAAGATGTAGAGTTGGTCTTCGTGTGAGACCACTGACAGAGAAAGAGCAATATACAAATTGCACCGAATGTATCAGTTTTATTCCCAATGAATCCCAAGTGCTTGTCGGAACAGATAAATCATTTACATACGACTATGTGTTCAAGCCGGATTCTGTCCAGCAGGACGTATACGAAACAGCTGCCTTTCCGCTCTTGGATAAGTTTATGGAAGGGTAAATAAAATGTCAGGGGGATTTGTTTATATGATTTAGTGACACTAATACCGTTTTATTAAAATAATAGTTTTAATGCCACAATTTTGGCTTATGGGTAAACACCATTGGCTTTGTTGTCCGTTTAATTTAATGCTAAACTCATACTTTTTTTTCATATAGTCAAACTGGATCTGGAAAGACATTTAGTATGGGCACAGGTCTGGAAAGCACAGTCAATCCTGAACAAGAAGGTAACGCACACGCCCTTTTTTTTTCTATTGCACTTTTTTTTAACATCTATTTCTCTTCTCTTTTTTTTTCTCATTCCCTGTACTACACAACAGGCATTGTACCACGTTGTATCGTCCAACTGTTCCGAAAGTTAGAGAGTCAGGCCGAGGCAGACAGTGATTTTAACTATGAAGTTTACGTATCATTTCTGGAACTTTATAATGAAGAACTGATCGACCTGCTTAGCGCACAGACAGCATTGAAAAAAAAGGGTGGACAGGTATCTAACGCCATGGAAGTCACAATTCGTGAGGATATCGCTGGTAACATTTACTGGAGCGGCGTAAAAGAAGAGCGTTGCTACAGCCCGGACGAGCTCTTGTCTTTTTTAGCTAAAGGCTCCTTATGTCGTACCACAGGCTCTACAGATATGAACACCGTATCATCACGGTCACATGCTGTATTCTCGGTCATTCTTAAACAGCAAAAATCCAGTGATGAGGCCTCTATCACCAGTAAATTTCATTTCGTCGATCTAGCTGGTTCGGAACGGGTAAGCTAAAATTTCCTTTTTTAATGAAATACGACTTTTTTTATAACACCTTTTTGTCAAAATTTTTTAAAGTTAAAACGAACAAATGCACAAGGTGACAGAGCCAGAGAAGGTATATCTATTAACTCGGGTCTCTTAGCTCTTGGAAACGTGATTTCAGCTTTGGGTGACGAAACTCGAAAAACCTCGCATATTCCTTATCGTGATAGTAAATTAACCCGACTGCTGCAGGATTCGCTTGGTGGCAACAGCCAAACATTGATGCTGGCTTGTGTGTCTGCATCGGATTCCAATTTCATGGAAACACTAAATACATTAAAATATGCAAACCGTGCCAGAAATATCAAGAATAGAGTTACCATCAATCAAGACTTTGCCGGATCCTCCATTGAAGTGAACCAGCTCCGTGCACAACTGGCTCGACTCCGTATTGAGCTTGCCTCTTTAAGAGCAGAATCTGGACACGGAGGCGGACATGGTGGCAGCCGAAGTCATCATACTTATTCTAATTTACAGCGTGATGATGAAGTCCGTGCTTTACGTTCCGAGGTAACACGGCTCAGAGACCGTATTCAGGACATGTCGACCAATATGATTCAAGTCACCAGTGAGCGTGACACGCTGATGATGGAACGGGAACTGGGCGAATTCATGAATGAAACTGATGATAGAATTGATATTCTTGACCTGAATAGACAACACGATGAGTCAGGCTCCATCAAGATACACCCTGTTGTTGCACAATACCAGAAACAAATCCAAGATCTCAACAACGAACTTTCGGATACAAAAGATCGCTTGGCGTTTCTTGAAAACACAAAATCTGCTGGCATGCGTGCCATGCAAATGGCAAGTACACCCATGTCGTTTTCAGGTACCACTTTTTCGCGATCCACCTCACTTTATACCCCTGAGCCATCCCGCTCCACGCGCCGTCGCGGTGTAAAAAGTAACCGAAAGAGACGTCAAGTCGGAAGAGGATCTGCAAATTCAAGCACAGCTACTTCAAATATCACCGCCAGAAAGGTATCAAGACATACTGTACGACATGTTCCTCTTTCCCAAAGCACAAGCTTAAGAACGCAAAAGATGAATAAAAAGAAAGCCAACCGGGCTTATGGAAGTGATGATGAAGGCTTCACTGACCATGAATACTTGGATGAAGATGAAATCAAACAGAGCATTGCTAAGGCTAGAGAAGAAATTCAAAAGGGTATGGAGGTACTCGATCTGATCAAACCTATGGAAGAAGCTGCTCAGTCATGGGAAGATGAACTGGAAGCATTTGAAAAGGCCGAACGAGACATGTATGCAAAGACAAGCGCCATTCAACGTTCCGATTCCGATGAAGGCAACTATACAGCCACACCTTCACCCATCGATGCCGAATATCTCGATAACGATAATGATTTATTAATGAATATCGAATCTCTTTCTGTGCCCACGTGGGAGCACAAGTTCAACAAGACAGCATCTCAAAAACCCAAAATACTCGATGAAGAAGGTGCTTCTGAGCATTACTCTGTTGACTCTGCTAAAGACATTGCTTCGCTCACATCTATTGCCGAAAAGCAAAATCCTCAACTTGCTCGTATGCTGCATCAAATCCAATCTGATATTCGTGTCAAAGAAGAACTTGTCTCTCATCTCGAAAAGTCAGAAACTAAATACTCGTTTATGCGCCGTAAATTTGATGACAAGGTTTCTCATCTTCACTCTCAGCTTATTGAGCTTCAGCAAGAGCGTGATTCTGCATTAGCAAAGACCAAATCCTCCTTTGCTTCATCACCTAACAGAGCCGATGTTGCAGTGCAAATGAAAGAAAAACAGCAGTTGATTGATACACGCCATGCTTATGAAACCAAGATGAAGCAGTTGGTTGTCGAAATTCATGACTTGAAGCGCAACTATTCTCGTACCATTATGAACATGCAATCTACTAAAAACCAAAACGAATCTCTTTTGAGATCGCTTCGTGTGAATGTCGAGACACTCAAGGTGGAGAAGAAGCGCATGATCAAGAGAATGAAGCAAGAGACGGAACGTGTTCGTGAGCAGATGGCCAAGCAAGAGCGCAAGATTTTGAAACTCCAGAGACAGCATTCTGAAGTGAGTCTTGCCCGTACAAGACTTGAGCGTGAGCATGAAGCTCAAAAGATGACATTGAAGCGTCGTGATAAGGAGATTCTTATCAACACCACACAGTTGAAGCAGTTGACTGATATGCTCAAGAAGGCTGTCCGCGAAGGTGGTATGCTGGATGATCATCTCCTGACCAAGGTTTCCCATATTGTTGGCGGTAATTTTGCTGCTGTTGTTCGTAGGGGAGGTATGCGTAACTTGCCAGGTTTCCAAGGTCGTAGACGCAAGAATCCTATTCCAGCTCCCATCCGTGCTGGTCGCAAGAAGCAGTTACTTGATAAGATGCTTTATCAATTTATTCAAGGCAAGCAAGCCATTGTTGAAATGGAACAATTGTTGTTTAGAAGAGAAAGACTTGCTTCCGAAAAGATGGAACTTTTGGATGAACGTAGAAGCATCTATATGGCTGAAAAGGACAATGCAGAGTTGACTGGTGAGCCTATGGATACCTTGGCACTCGATTTAGCTGACGAGCGTATTGATTTACTTGAAGCTGAAATCTCTTATCTCTCAGCCCGTATCCGCGCTTTACAATCAGAGGCTGCAGGAGAGGCTGAAGATTCCATGCTAGCCCATATGGATGCTCGCCACGAAAAGAGAAAGGTCACCTTTGCCGATGAAATTGTAAACGACCCACCACCAAGTGACGAGTGGGCTGATATGGATGCTTTGGAAGAACAGTTCAATGTCCCAACCAATGCTGCCCCTGAATTGGTCTATGATTACACCATTAAATTATTAAAGACCCTTGAGCCAGATGAATGTCGTCTTATTACAGAATCGCTTGTTGACGATGTTTCCAATTCTAGAATGAGTGAATGCAATAGACAGATGACAATGCAAAACCTCGAAAAATCTGTCCAAGATCTCCGCAGAACCCTTATTGTCATGAAGCGTGCTGCTATTGCAACCACAGTAGAGAATGAGCGCCGCATTCGTAAATTAGAGGAGCACAACAATGGTGTGAAGTCCATTGACAGTATTGATACTAAAATTGAAGATTATATCATGAATAGCGGTAATACCATCTTTGATAAGATTTATGAAGATGGTCTTCGTGGTATGCTTGGTACCCCTGAACCCGGATTTGACTTTGGCATGAATTCATCGCCAGATGAAGCCTCTGTCTCTACCGCAAGTTACGAAAGAAGAAGCAGTGTTCAATCTGATGGATTATTACCTCCACCATCACCTATTACTCTACCAACTTATACCACCAGTACAGCTAACAACGCTAGCAACAACAATAATAATACAAACAATGCTCGCCCACCAACGAGTAATGGTATTCGACCTCCCGCTTGTTTGACTGAAAAGGGTGGTGTTATGCGCTTGAACAATAGTACCATTCTTAACCGTGATACGACACCATCTCCTGATCGTTTCTACAACATGATTCAAAAGCGCCTATCATGGCAACGTGCTGGCGGCTCTGAATCCCCCATATCAATGTCAATGATGAATCCTGCAGAATTTGTAAAGTATGCAAATGATAGAGAATCCTCCACATCTTCGATACACAGTGGACATTTGAGACGTGCCTCAGTTCAGTCAGATCATTCCTCTTCTCAAAACTCATGGAATCACACTGTTTCATCCTCTCAAAGCTCGCTTAGAAAGAGATCATCCTCTGTTCAGCAGCCACCTATACAGGCCCAGCAGCTTCTAGCCAGAAGACGTGCATCCCTGAGAGAGCTTTCTCTAAAGGGTACCAATGGTGCACCCATGTCTGTCCATGGTCATAGCCCACCAGAGTATGATATTGATCCCGTTGTTTCCATGTCATTCCAAAGAAGTCCTATTCATCAGCAGCATATGCTTAAGAGACCACCCATCCCCAGCATATCCACTGTTGATAGAGCCAGTACGCCTAATGGAGGAAATGTGTTTGATCGTTTGTCCCAAACACCTACCAGAGCATCTCAAGCTAAAATCACCCATAGACACAGTAGCAGTAGTATGGATGAGCTAAGGCAGAGATGGGAATACGAACGTACCTCAAGTGCAATGTCAGGCTCTTACTATGGCGACTAAATAGTATGACAAACTTTGTGTATTTTTTGTAATATTATTCCTTTTTTTTCAAATTATATATATCCTTTTCTTCGTAATTTACCCTTCCTCCTCCCTCCCCCCCT
>VCJE01002365.1:7882-25587 GCA_024140265.1 Backusella liffmaniae | reverse complement strand
TTTAAAAAAAAAAAAAAAAAAAAAGAATAAAGTAATATGGATTATAATAAATGTATAATATGACGGTAAATGGAAATAATAATAAAAAAAATCATTTTTTGTGGGGGTGAGAGGGGTGAGGGAAAATACAAAGAGAGCTTATTTTTGAGCCACAGCAGACTTCCAGAACTTCCATGTCTTACGCTTTTGCTTCTTGTCAGTTTTTTCTGATGCCTCTTCCACTGTTGGTAAAGCAGGGACAGCAGGAACAGAACTGTCAGTTGTCTGTGATTTAAAATATATTAGAACACGAGAAACACGCTTTTTGCGTAACGTTTTTTTTTACCTTTTCCTTCTCATTGCCACGTTTAAATAAACTTAAAATTTGTGATTTTCTCTTTGCCACATTTAATTCTTTTGTTTTACCGTCGACAACGACGCTCTTGCTTCGTCGAATGAATCGGGATTTTTGTTTGGGCTCTTCGCTGTTTGTGGAGGGGACAATGGTGGCAGTAGCAGTATCTGTCAAGTTGCTTTGAGAACCAATGGTACCAGAATCTTCCTGCACAGAATCGTTGTTTGATCTAGTGGGTTGTGCTACGCTTTGTTCGGATACTTTAGTTTCTGGGTTCTCTTGGCTAGGAGTCTCAGTCCCACTGACAACAGCAGGCACCTCTGGCAATTCCTTTGCCTTGACCTCCTCCTCTTGCTCCTTCTTTTGCTCCTTCGCTTCCTCTTGCTCCTTCACCTCCTCCTCCGGCTGACTAGATTGTGCCTCCCTCACTGGTGGTGTGGGAGCTTGGGGCTCGGCTACTGCTGGTGTGCTCGATTCTTTTTGCACGACGGCAGGCTCGGGTACAACAATTGAATCCTTTGTTTCGTCATCCTTGTGTACGGGTGCCTTCTCCTCCTGTGTTTCAGTTGCCTCTACAGCCTTGTTGTCATTGACGTTTTCGGCTGCTGCCAAGGGAGCAGTAGTAGTCTCCTCTGGTTGTTGTGGCTTTTCAGCTACAGATAAAGATTCAACTATCTTTTCGACGCTTTCTTCCTGTTTGACAGGTGTCTCATCGAGGGCAATAGGTAAAGATACCTCTTCCTCTTTGGTTTCATCTGATTGAGCAGCAGTTTCGACGACAGGGGCAGGAATGGTATCAGCCTTTTCTTCGACAGCTTGTTTGTTTTCAGGCTCCTGTTTTTGAATTGATTGAGTTTTACTGATAAAATGTTGTTTTGTCTTTTTATTTTATTTACCTTTTCTTTAACGACAGGAGTCTCGACCTTTTGTTCTTCTTGAACCACCTGTCCTGGGACAGATGTCACCTCTACTTGACATTCACTCTCGACAGGCTTCTCAGAAGCCTTTTCTTCTTGAGTAGTAGCAGGCAACTCCTTCTTTTGAATTGGCTCATTGGCAGATACTGTCTTGTCGACCTGAACTGTTTCGGGTACCTGCTCCTTTTTATCATCATCATTATTGTTCGAAACATCTTTGTTTGACTCCTCCTTTTGATCTGTAGGAGATTCGAGTTTTGGCGAAGGAAGGATCTCTGATGGTTTGGTCTCAGAAATATTTTCGACAGACGCGTTGATTGGGCTCTTACTCTCAGTAAGAGAAGAGCTGGATGAATTGGCTACACCTTTAAGATCTTGTGTCTTTGTTTGTTGCTGCTTCTTGCGGTTGTTTCTCTTTTTAGCGTTGTTTTTCTTGGCCATATTGTCCTACTTGATGATAATAACAGAGAAAAAAGATTTATCAAATTCGAATAAGAAAAGAAGAAGAAGAAATGAAACAAAAATCAGGAAATTTATCTTTTTAAAACAAAAAAAAAATTGAAAATAAATAAAGACCATTATTATTGTTTTTTTTTAGTGAAAATAAATGATTTGCCAGGAGTACATTAGACTGTGGATTCTCGATGAGCACAAAGAGAGGAGAGTACTGTTACACGTAACTATTTAAACTGTCTTGTTTAACATGACAAAAAACAATAAACACAGAGAGCCAATGATAGAGCGATTGCACTATGCAAATTCACACTAATAAGGTTTTTCTGTGCAGCGTCTGACGTTGGTTTTGTGATACGGTCCCAATTATTAGTCCACAGCACTTTTATTATTATTATTATAATTAGATTAGTGTTGTTGTTGTGTGTTTTTTTATTATTTTTTCTGCTTACTTTGATCAATGATGTGCATCACCCCGTTTTCGAACAACACGTCTGAGTTTACTATCCTGGCTGAAGTAGTTAACTTTGTCACTGTTTTTTTTTTTGAAATAGGATTACATTGTTTGCACCTTTGTTTTTATTATGCTTTCTTTATATAGAAAAATAAACTACCTTCCCAATCTGATCCATTCTTGATTAATGTTAAATTGTTTGAGTGATCGAATGTTTCTAATGTAGTTTGATTATGCCATTGGTCACTTGTTTTTAATCCCTTTAAAACAAGTAAATTGGCTAATAATTGATTTACATCTTTGCCTAATGTTTTTGGGTCTACTGTGCCAAATGCTTGATTAGTTGGTACAAATAATGTGATCTACACAATATCAACAGTTATTTAGCATATATAATTATATAAAATTTATTATTTTATAAAAATTAAAATACAAACCTGATTGTTTGAAGCATTATTCTGAATTGTGCTAGCGCCTGCTTCCTCAAACATGTCCCTAGCACTTATCCACCCGCACTGCGTCAAAGTTTGATTAAGATCAACAGGCAGAGTCAATACTATTTACCCATTTATAAAAAAAAAGGAGAGACAATAACAAAGGTGATGTCAGATGTTTTTATCTTGTTTTTATCTACTATTATTATATACCCTTATCAACTACATGTATTACTATGTTTGAATGTTCCAATTGATGACTTTCAATCACGTTTGCAGAGTGCAGCATACCAGACTCGACAACCTTATTTTTATTGTTGTCATAGCTTAATTTAACAAACGATCCATTCCTGACGGTTTCTTCTATTGGTTGGCACTCCTTCCAATCAAAACAGGACCGGCCCAAAATATGATATTTAAGCAAATCCATATCAATTTGAGAAACAGACAATGCATCATTATTAGGCGCAAATAATGTTGTGTTGTTTAGTTCTAAAAAGAAGTAAAAAAATGTTTTTTTTGTTTATATACAAAACAATTAAGGTTTTTTGTAGACCCGTTCAATAAAATAACAACCTTCTAAATAAGATTGGATCAATGTATTCTGATTCAATAAAGACACAAGTGCTGACATTTGTGGCAAATTTGAAAGATAGCCTTGTATAGTCTCGGTAGCCAAGGGTTTTTGCTGACCCTGAGCTAATGCAAGTCTGAACCAGAGTATAACGAAATAACAATAATAAATCATGTTTATTAATAAGGATTAAAAAAGAAAAGAAAAGAAAAGAAGAAAAAGAAAAAAGGATTATCGTTTTATATAATAGTAATAATATAATAATAAAGAGAGAAGAGGATATATATATCTTTTAAGGGAGAGAACGCACATATTGCTATAGTCTTTTTTTAACTCCCTCGGCCACTAAATTTCTATCAAGTCACCCATACAGCTTCCACACACATCTTGAAAGAAAAAACAAATAAATAATTTATTATGAAATTATGTTTTCATTATTAACTTGTCATTTATTAATTTTATACCAAGAAATTTACCTAGTGGATTGTGTTTGTACTTTTCTTTTAAATCACGTAATTTAAGCTTCATATCCATGAAAATGCCCCTGAGATCGGCATTACGCACAAGTACGTACATTATCATCCAAGGTTTTTTTTAATGCAACAAAAAAAAACTTACCTTTCCTCAGCTTCATACGCCTCTATTTATATGTAGCATGATGCATACTATGTAAGTACAATCACTCTCGCCATTTATCTACTTAGCCTTACCCAGGAATTCATTATCAATGATAATGGGTGTTTGCTCCTCAAGTTGGTGCCTGATCGCCAATGTGAGTTGCTTATTCTTCTCCTGCGTTTGTTCCACTTTTAACTCCAGTTCGTTTATCTTTTCTTGCGCCCTTATTATCTTTTCTACAAGTAACTTGTTTTCCTGTTCAAGCTCGGACTGGTTTCCTTTTTTTGTCTGATACTTGTGCAGCTGCACGTCCATAATATGAGAAAAAAGCAAATAAAAAAAAATAAAAAAACTCTCAATACTTTACCTTTTTCTTTGCTGCAGCCGTTAGTTTTTCGGTACGCTCCTCATCAGTGGTCATTTCGTACTATAACTCTTTGTAATTTAGCAATGTAGAAGAACAGAAAATTAAAAAGAGAAAAAAAAAAATAATACATACGCAAAGAACACGAATACACCATTTCCGGAAATATATTGTACAACTACAAAAAATCTTTGCACACATAAAAAATCCAGAATTGCACGAATGAAAATTTTAGACTGCACATTACCCAACTCGCTTTGCACACATAAAAAGTAAAGATTGCATAACCTTTGAATTTCTTGACTGTGATATTATATGTTCTCATTTGACATTGTATGTTATTATATTACATGATCTTCTATAATCTTATATGCTATTATATGATATAGATAGTGTTGTTTGATGTTGTATAAAGATATTATTATATTTTGTGATCTAATGTGTTTATTCAAGTTATTATTATATGCAGATCACCACACCAAGTGCTGCATCCGCTCATAATGCCCTTTCTCTAACACACTCAAGGCGCGCTTAGAGCAAGATGTACATAATACTAGAGCCTAGGTAGCAATACCATTCTGTTTGGCGGGGGAAAGACGTAGCTGCAGGGTATATAGTTTTACATAGGCTTCTGTCAAACGTTAATTTAGCAAGGTTCGCTCTTTGTTTGAGAATAATCCCAAAACAAACGCTACTATTATATCGCTAGAAGAGCTTAGAAGCTCTTACTGATTAGAAAGATTGACTACCTAGCATGATTGATATACGTACGTCCGCTATGTTTGAAATCAATTGACATGATTTACATTAGTATCATTTACATGCATCTGATGAAAGAAAAAAAATGTCTGTGGGAAATAAAAAATATTTCCTGGTAGATGATGAGTTATTATCCGAAAGTAGGACAGCTTTTACTTCATGAATATGTAAACATCTTAGAAATAGTTTCAAAGTACTCTTATTCTGTCAGTATTTTTTACTTTCTTTTCACTTTCAAAATACCACATCAACAACTAAATAATATAGTGAGTATAAATAGTATGCATACATGATAAAAGTAGTAAAGGAAACCCAGCTTAAAAAAAAAACTCATAGTGACTTACTTTAAGAAACGAATGGTTGGTTTGAGCACTTCTGAGTATTGATCAAACGAAAGTGATGATGGCTTTTCTTCTTCAGAAGGCAGCGATTGTTCAATAATTTGCTAGTGACAATAAAAAGCCATAGTGAGAAATGAATAATCATATATATGTTTAATTATAGAGTAAAACCTACTGTAAAACTATACAAATTCTCAAATATTTTTTCAATTGATTCATAGGCTTTGTTTCGTCCTGGAAGTTCAATAGTCTTAAGAATTGAATAATTGTATTTTCCATTGTCGAGTTCCAGCTTTGTAAGTTCCAACACCATTCCTATTTCTTTATATTAGCACAAGCATTTATTAACATTATAGGCACTTCATACCTCCAACAAGTATTCCAAATGTACAGTGTTCTTTGATGGATGAACTTATTTGAAGGCGAAGGTGTAACTGCCTTTTGCAAATTTCAGCTATTCTTGCTCTGTCGATGTCTACCAATTCTTTGCTTTTCTTAGGAAGCTTAACTTCTCCACAGCCCATTTCAGTACCTTCATAGCAAATCATTATGATGTCAGGGCGTGTTGTAAGATACTCCTTAGGCACTTCTTCTAGCAACGAATAAGAAGAGGTATCCCTATTTAAAGAATGAGCCGTCAGTAATTTGCTACTATATATAATCAGCGCGATACCTCTATTTACCAATCAATAGAGATTTAGTTGCTGGAGGCAAAGGTGTTTTGAACCAGAACGGAGGCAAATTTGATAATAAAGTCTATTTCAGACTGGTTATACTTGTATCGAACAGCTCTTCCGTTTTTTCTCGTCGATACCTTGTCGAATAAAAACCTAAAAAAAAAATGAATGATGGCATCTTACTTTTTTTTATATAATTTGATCTTACAAGGTAGACAGAATATTGGCTTCTCTGTTTGGAGGAGGCTGTTGTAAAAACATCTCCCCTTTGCCATTGAGAGCCTACCATCTGTTTTTAGCGAACATAACAAACAATTTTAAGCATATATTATAACCTTCTTCCAACGTTTGATCAAAGCATAGCTGTTATTAGATAGTTGGTATTGAGAAAGCTTCGCTTGATTTGATATTTTAATTGAGGATAATGCGCTAAAGCAAACAAAGAATAAATAACCTTTATTTTGTTTTGCAAAAAGTAGTATACTTACAGAACTTTCTTTGTTTTATGTATTTTTAACTCAGCAACATTTACTGCATATAATCAATTCCACCAGAATCATCCCCATCACCTCCAAGGCCTGGTAAGTCCACCTGTTCTGATGAAGCTAAAAAGTTATAAGTACTAAGTACATTCATAAGGTTCTGATAACAAAAAAATTGTATACCCTCTTTTAAATCCTGGCTTCCATCCTCAGCAACATCATTCTGGGCTTCATGGATCCAGTTCTCCACGTCTCTATCATACTTGTACTAGATGGAGTGCTTCATGCCAATCCAATACATATGCTTGCATGGGATTCTTCGTTTTTGGAAACCTCCACAGGTATAAGATACGAGCAATCTATCAACATTAACTATGACATGATAATATACGTCAGTCAATGTAATGTTGAACGACTTAACCGACCAGGTACCAATGACAGAATCCTCTACTGCAAGCAAAAGGCTAACGGGGGGTGCTGAACTACTGCCTGGTTCCCTTTCTGTCTGGCGCGCTCTTTTCTTTTAGCCTGCTCTCTGCAACCGAGCCCATTCTGCCGTTGAGTGAATTCAATCGAACAAGTTGGTTCTGGTAAAACTCTTCAACATGAGAGGTCAAGCCCCAAACAAGTGTATCCAGGCGTCTATTTCTACAGCGTCGTAAGATGAAGAGAAAAAGAAGGAGGAAGATAAAAAAGGTAACAACCATAAAGAAAATCTTTTGTTTTTTTATTTGCTAGAATTGATAAATCTGGCAATTTAATTTTAACAAAAAATCACCTCAACGGTTTGCTAGATTTTTGACAAATTGATAAAATAGCCAGACTTTTGATAGATTGATCAACAGTCTAGCTTTTTGTCAAAATATTACCTTCTTTCACCAAAAACAAAATGAGCCAAAGTCCTGAATCTTCAACCACTGCAGAAAAGCGTGGTCTTAGAAAGTTCAGTATCGATGAGGACATGCAGCTCTGTCGTTCATGGTTTGCAGCCTCTACTGGGCTCTTCTTCGACCTCTTCCAAAACTTCCAAAATCTTTAATATGACGGCATCCATGACAATGTCATCTTCTTCATCATCGTTTAATAAGCAATCAATGTCGATATTGCTTGAAAAGTAAAGGTTGTTCATTTGAATTTTAATAGATTGTAATAAAAGATAATAGATTTAGCAAACCGTTAGGGAAGTTTAAAATTAAGCAAAAAAATGTAGCAAACCGTTGGGGATGCTCTTAGACAAAAGATCGTGATAAATCATTTGGTGTTCTGACCGGACTGTCCGGACAGCCTGGACAGCCATAAATATTGTTACACCATTGTAAACACCTTGTCATGGAAAGATTGGCGTAATTTCGCTAACTCTGGTGTAGGTTGTCAACATCTTTCTTTAGGCCGAGGGTCTCTCAATTTGGCACTGAGTCACCCAAAGCAGCTATATTGTGTTAATGCCACACATATAGCCTCTATAGTGAAGGTAGTTAAATTTTTTGGTATCAAGGCAGTACCTTTTAGTATATTCAACCATCAACCTTCTATTTCTTTCTTTCTTTCTTTCTTTCTTTTTACAGATTTGATACTCAATGTATTTCTTTTTTATTATTATATATAATATATACTAGTATCATTAAAATGGATTATAAATTAGTTTAGGATAAAGCGTAAAGACCAATAGCAAAGCATAAAGCGAAAAGACTCCATTTCTGAAGAGGTTCATTGACGATGGCACCGCTGATATGAAGCATTAGGGGTCTAGAGCGCATAGTGGTCTTAAAAAAGTTACTATTGGGGTAGGTAGTGACAGTAAGATAGACAGTCTCATTCAAGCCCTCGGGGACAGTCCAGGTATATGTAGAGTTGATGGTAAATGCGAGTTGATTACCGGTAGAATTACCTCCTTGTACTGTGACATTGCTAGCAACGCTTTGGGCTAATGTGGTTGCACCTGCATCCTGCCATAAGTCAACGTTGATGCTATAATTACCAGTACCAACATTAGCGTATGAAAATTCAGTGTCGACTTGCTGTCCGGGAGAGACGGTATCATTTGAAACAGGTGTATAGATGGTGGTGCCGAGCTGGGCGGAGCATTGGTAGACGAATAAGGCGAATACCAATGCAATGGTGAGGTATGAGGAAGAGGGCATTATGATTATGAATATATGTATATAGTTTGGTATAAAGAAAAAGAAAAGAGAGAGGGAAAGAAGGGAAAAGATGGAAGAAGATATCAAAAAAAGTTTTTTTTTTTTTAATGCTTGTTACATCAATTTCTGTTTGGTTGATAAAGACACACAGACATAAAGGCAAAGATAGCTAATTCATTATAGCCTTTACCAGCAATAGATGTTTAGATGCGTACCTTTCATTTTTTATTTTATTCACCTTCCTAATTTGTAATAAGCTTGAAATAAATTCAAAGTACCTAATATCTTTAGGCTACTTTCTGATGCTGTATAAAGTAAAGCGCAATTGGGTTTTATTACCCCGCTGAAAGGCCTTAAACTCCTCCCTCCATCCCGTTAGGCACTAAACGCCCTGAATATATTGATTTGCCCAAAAGTCATGTATCACGGACCATGACAAAAACATCGTAGAGTGGGAAATGGTCGTCTTGATATTTATAAGCCTATAAAAAAGAGGTCATCTTCGTTTGTCAATTTGACGTTCAGATATAAGTGGGAATTGTATATTTATGGTTATCATCATAGTACCCCCCAGCTTTTGTAAGAGAAAGGGCGTTGTATGATCTGATGATCTCCATCTGTCTTTAATTTATTTATGTATTTCATCTGAAGATGAGCTCTCGAGTATGAATATTTTCAAACAACTCAATTATAATTAGTGTTACTCCTGATAAATCACTATTCATTAATAAGTATCAGATGTGATCTTCACCCGAAGGTCGCTTTTATTGTGCGTGCACTGTCCCTAAAAAACATATGTCGAGCGGAGATGGTACCATCCTTTTTTTCAGCTGAAACTCATATACGTACATAAAAAGTCTCCTGAGGTGTGAAAATACATGCAGTCTCGTTACAGTGGTTTCATGATGTCACTTTTGCTATTTACCAAGATAAAACCAAGAAAAAATGAATATAAATGGAGTACATTGTACAATAATAAATGTTAAGTGTTTTTTATAATTGCCTTCATCAGACAAAAATGCTCTGAAACCAGGTCTAGCTATTTTGTCTGAGTTCTGACGTGATATTCATGCTGAATAAATGAAATTTAAAGTTTTATAATATAAATACAGAAAAATCATTTCATTTAATGATACATCAGTTTATTCTATTGTCAATCATGTTTCTTTAAATATATACATTGTCACTATTTTTCAACTTGTTTTTTTTTGTGTTGGTCCCGTATTGTACCTATTTTTGTGACACTTTATAAAGAAGCTATCTTTTTTCTCTTCCTAAAAGTGAATAGAAAACACGAGTTCATGGAAAAAAAAAACATTTTTGTTTTACCGAGAATAAAGTGTTATTCCAACTTGGAGGATACGACATAGATAAAAGAAATACACAATTATTATCTTTAGCGCAATACAATCATCAGAATAATTGACAAAATATGCTTCATGCTTGATGAGCTTTGTACTCAATAATATAGAATTATGACCAATGTTGAGTCGTCATTGAACCAGGTAGATATTCCCTTTTCTTCAGTCAGGAGCCATGATATATATGCTAAAAACAAAATGGAAACTCGCCCAAATCCCAGACTATTAAAAATTGATTATATACTTGATTGTGAGAATATTGTAGATTATATTTTGACATTCACAATAACAACAAAAAAGAAACCTATTTTTCCGTGAGTTGTTGATAAATCTCGGAAATATGTATGTACAACAGCCTGGACCGAGCTAGTTTTTCTCTCTTTAGTTTTCAAGTAAAAAGTACATTGACAACATATAACATTGATTGTTATTCTGATTTGTCCAGTTCAAACACTTAATATTATCCATATCTGAAATGCATACACACTTGCTTTGAATCGTATTGGTTCCGTATGCATATGAAGGTGTCAACTAAATTTCATTGTTTTGAGATTAAACAAATAAACAAATAAACAAATCGGTGAATGAAATAATAGAAAGTTTTTGTAGATACAAGCTTTATTCATGCTAAATGCACTTTACATTTTTTTACATGTATGAAATAGACCTATTATTGATAATGATGGTGGACTTGATCTGTCAGATATTATGATTCGTGCCTTAAAGAGTAAACTGACGTAATGTCTTATCTGTGCTTTATAGATGAAAGAGATAGAGAAAGGGAGAGAGGGGACGCACCCCTTATATAGGGTGAACTTGCACTTTTATTTGTTCATTTCGGATGGCTTATATTTTCAATATCTACATGTGGGATATATCAAAACAACTATATATAATTATACCATAACAGATAAACATCAAGCATTTAAACCTATCATTTTTATCTAAATCATCATTGAGTCAAAGCTATCTTATAAATGAATAATAAGCAGAGCGTGTGACTTGTGCGAGTGACCTCCTTCATCACACCATGAAGTACTAAAAGTGACATTTTCCATATTTTCCATGTTTATTAATCAGACACCTTCCTTAATATTGATTAAACTAGATGAAAATATATCAATTAGTTATGTAACGATAAATGCGTATATTTACTTGTGTTGTCATTGTTATTATTGATCAAAAACTGACAACAAAAACGAAAAGGACGTTCATAATGCTGCGTCAGTTTCCTTATTTAGAACTGGCCGTGTGATCAGCCAAAGTGAGGGAGAGTTTTTTTTTATTATTTTTATTTTATTTTTTACACACTGTTAATAGTTATCTCTTCCTTATTCCTTTTATACCTTTTTTTTTTGTTTATTTTATACATATTTATATTAGCTAGTAAAAAGATAGAAAATAAAAGAAGAACAAAGCGATATGAAAGTATACCGTGCAGAAACAGGCCAACAGGTGAATTGGCAACCACAAATCAATGTTGAAACGTAAGTTTCTTTTAATAAATTGTTGTTCATTTCTTTCCCTCCATTCTACATGGAAATAAAAATATTCCTCAATGGCAAAAAAGCTTATTTTTCCAAATGTTGAATTGTTTAAGTTAAACAAAATCATTCTTTTTTAAAAAATAAAATAGTTTTCAAGATTTCCAGCAAGAACTTGAAAGTTGCACTGGTGTCTCAGCTGACAATCAAATTATTATGACGAGTTATGGAACTCAGGTGAAGCAAGCCAACGTAAAGGAAGTAGTGGAGGCGACGGGACAGGTGAGCCTTTTTTTGTTTACCCATAAACACAATGCGATACTGAGTAATATAACATTAGAAGGAATATCTTGTGTTTTTCTTCGATCGCCAATATCTGGAAGCTTTACCTGAGGATACAGTGGCATTGTTGGATGCGGAAACACCCACTTTGGAACCTAAAATTGGCTTATTTGATAGTATGACCAAAAAAAAAACTCTATGTACAACAAGAATTGCTTATCTTTTTTTTTATTTTTATTTTTTATGTATTTTTTTTTATTTTATTAGAAAGCGCACAGTTAAAAGCATTACAAAATATATCTTCAAAACAGTCATTGGGACAGAACTGCGAACAGTTTCTATCCTTATTTGCATACTTTGATTCGTACAGTCAGGTATGGTTTGACTTACTATCTATCTATTTATCTTTATTCTTATCAATATATAATTATATACAGACATTGATTAGAGCAGCTTCAACGCATACAGAATTAGCCAAAACAATTGTGGAAGGCCAAAAAATGCAAAGCATGGCCCTCAATGTGGCTTTGACAAATCTAGAAACACACAACGTCAATACAAGTAAGAATGTGGAGAAGTTTATTTATTTGGCGGAAAAAGAATTGGTGCGACAAACCGACCTTATCAACTCTATCCACAACGATCTGGGTATTCTTCGAAATATCAAGATCCACCCCTCCATATTACCATTGATGGACCAAGCTCTGACCACATTTAAAGACAAAGGCAAGGAGGAAAATATCACACGAAGTGGCGGCGGCGAAAGACTCGTTAATTTTATTGATGAGGCCGCAGTAGGCATGTTGAAGTCCGAAACGGTGGCCTTTTGCAACCACTCTTCACAGAATATTCGAGATCTTCAAAGCATGGTCAAGAACCTTCAAGTGTGCGAAAAGGAGCTCCAGCAGCATGTGGTGACCAGCACAAACTTGCAAGCACTGGACGCCTCATTGGCAGATATACAAGATCTGCATAAAAAGTCACAGTATTTACGGGATAGAATAAAGCGAGATTTGACAAGAGTTTACAGCAAGATTGCCGATTTGCTACAAGTTCCCATTTCATCCCTCTTCTCTTCAACAAGCATCATGCCACAGACCAGTTCAGGCGATGCAAAGAGAGGCTTGGAGGCAGTGGCACGCTTGGCAAATATTTACATCATTGACTACTTGCCAAAATTGTCTGGTTACGAAAGTCAAATACGCCAACGTATCACAGATCTAACCATCTCGAAACGCCGCTCCATCCAGCACTTTATTGAAAATATGCATACCATTTCCTTTTTACAGAATGATATTGCTGAAGTCATGCCAAAGTTGGGCGCTGCCGAGAATTATATGAACCAGTTTAAGGAGATTAATGGAGAGAATGGCTTAGAGAATGCAAGAAAGATACTGTTTGCCTATGTAATGATTTGTCTATATCTCTTTTTGTGCCATTTATTGACTCTCTTTTTTATTTAGGGTGCTTTGATGATTGAAATTGTTCGAAGGAATGAATATATTGCTGTAAGTAGAATAAATACATATTTTTTCAATGATAGTAGTTGATATGAGATGACTAAAATAAATACCAAATAAAGCTTCTTATTGAAAATGCAAATCTGTTTGCCGATATATTTGCTAGATACCGTGACCAAGAGGAGGAAAGAAGAGATTATTTTAGACATGAAGTACATCAGCTTTTACCTTTTAAACTTGCAGGTGAGTACACTAAACGAACTGTAGCAATAACCAGTGTATCTGATCATCTTTTTTTAGTTTTGGATAAAGTATCCCCACAATGTGATATTACAACCACTGCAAGAGATGACGACGAACCGTTTAAACTTCGCAAAAAAGACATTATTGGTAAATGTGGTTTATGCGACAAGTATTATATCGAGGAATGTTTACTCATCATATTTAATAGATTTTATATCCCTATTGACACAAGCATATGCTCAATCACCTCAAAGCACCCCCTCATCCCCAAAAACAGCATCCAAAAGATTAATCAATAATAAGCGGTTATCAAGCCCCACCTCTTTAACAATAAGGGACTCGTCTACATCAAGTCGTCGTGTAACAGCAACAGAGCATCCCGATAACAAATTACTTAGTCTGTTAAACAATATGAACCACCAATTAAACGGATTAAGAGAAGAATTTTTGAAGGCATTGGAGAGTTCGTGTAAGTTTAAACTGTTAAGATTCAATCATAGTTTTTTATTTTTATTCTTTCCTTAGTCTTTCCTGGAACTGGACTATCTGAATCAAGATTATCGTTCAAAGATCAGTCCCATTTTAGAAGTGATAAAGGTAAAATTATATATTATATTATAGAGATGGCGAGACTTGATTTACTTAGTTATTTATATTAGATACTGAATCAATACTTTTACAAAAAAGTATGGCTGAAGATCAGCTTAAAGTAAAAAGAAAAAACGATAAAAGAAGAACAATATAAATAGTAATAATTAAAAACAAAAAACTGACATTATTTTTTTTTTAAAAAAAAATAAAAATAAAAATAAAAATAAACTAGGCGTACAGAGCAAGAATCACATCACTTGAACGCACATTAACAAAAACAGTTCGCACAAATGAAAATAACAGAATCAAGCAAATGAATGATACTGTCGATACCACAAGCGAGATTCAAAACAAAAAGAGAATCGCTGATCTAGAAGCCGAAAACAAAAGCCAGTCGTTGGAACTTGACAAATTAAAGGAATATATACAAGAGCTGGAAGAAGAAAAGTCTACTTGGGAACATGAAAAAACGGCATTTGAACAGGAAAAAGAGGAGTTGGAACAGATGTTGGAGGATGAACGCCATACGTTTGAACATAATCGACAAAGTGTAAGATGCTTTGATGATATTTAATGATATATAATTAACATGAATGATATATAGCTACTAAATGAGGCAAAGATCAAAGATAATCTTGCAGATATAAGAATTGCAACTGCAGAGGAGGATTGGCGTGGGAAGGTAAATTCAGATAAACCGAGGGAGAGAAAACAACAGACTCATTTCTGTTTTTAGATGGATGATCTCCAGCATGCCCTTGAAGAAGAGACAAGAATGAGACAAAATTTAGAGATAGAGCACACCTCTGAAATCGAAACCATCACACAAGAGTGCAAGGAGCAAGTAGAAGAACTAAATACCCTTTTAGCCAAAGCCAAGGAACAGGCCACAAAAGGCAGTCGATTCGATACATTGGCAAAAGAAAAACAAGAACTGGAAAAAGAGGTGATGGGACTTCAAACCTCCTTGGAGAAATTACAAGAGGACTATAATGCGCTCAACCAAGAGATCGCAACAGAACGCTTGGATTATGAAAAGAAAGTCAGTCAACTCCAGACCAAGATTATTGATAGCGAAAAGGCCCGCGATGAAATTAAATCCCTGCAGGCCCAGACACGAGGTATGGTGAACAAGGCACAGGAGGATTGGGTTGCCAAAAATGAAGAGCTGCAAAGCATAAAACGTGAGCATGAATCGGTCCGTGTTGCGATTGGTGATCTATTGGCAAGGTACATGGGTGACACGGAACTAATCTCTCAGGAGAATGATTTGGAGGCTGTCATTCAAATATTCCAACAGAATTTGGATTCATTTACGATTAGATCCAATATGACGAGACAGGTAGAAAAAGAAGTGGTTTTATCAGGCCACAGTTGGATTCACACCCTCTTTTCTTTAGAACCTTGAGGCAATGGAAGTGGATTTTGAAGACATGTCTCAAAACTACAAAGACCTTCTAGAAGAACATAATGAATGGCGATCGATCGCCAGTCGCATGGCCGAAAAGATGGAAGAATACCGTAAAAACTTTATGTTTGAACTTATTAATCACCTGCAGCTGGCGGTAGATGAAGATGAAATCAATGCCCTCTCCAAAAAGATCACGCTGAGCGATGATGATGCTGCTATTTGGAATGAAATCATCCAAATTTCTTCCACTATTGATACCCAAAAGATGGTCATCCGTCTCCGTAAACGATTCAAGGAACTGCATGATTCTGCTAAGCAATACAAGAGGGAGTATAAGGAACTAAAAGGTAACAAATGAGGCTATTTACGACTTTTTTGTTTATATCTATTTATTTAAATCGTACATATATGTTTATAGAGAAATATTCTAAACTCTCCTATTCATTCACCGAAAAGATTGCATTTCGCAAGTAAGTTCATGTATATACATATATATTTCATATATTAATACATCTATGTAGTTTTAAAGTGGGAGATGTTGCATTGTTCTTACCTACAAGAAATTCAAGTGGCAAACCATGGGCAGCCTTCAACATCAATGCCCCTCATTACTTTTTAAAGCCTACCGAATACGTACTAAGTCAGATGACGAAAGAGTGGATAGTGGCACGCATTGTGTCCATCACTGAACATGTGACAGACGCAAACATCCCCGAGTCCAACCCTTACGGACTGGCCAATAACCTCACATACTACCAACTGACAGTGGAAAACTGGAAGAACCACCGTAACGGGAGTTCCAAACGCCGCTCCAGGGAACAAGGGATATCCTCTAGCGTGAGCATTGCAGAACCTGTTGTCGTTGGGATGGATAGAAAAAACAGTTATACAGCAGCATCAGGAGTCAAACTGGATTCGGGATTAGCTTCCATCACATCACCATCAACCTCACCTCCGGAAACTGTCACCACACCTACTGCAGCGCTTTCCCAAAAGAGACCTGGTTACCCCCTCTCTATTTCGTCATCTAATATTGTGCATAGTTATGCCAATTCATCTTCAAGTAATCCTTTCAGTGAAGATGAACGACGACGTCGAAGTATAGATATGATAAAAACGAAAGAATAAATAAAAAATAAAAAAATTCATTAAACCTCTGTGTGTGTTGTGTGCATGAGGAATTCAATTCGATCTCCCCTGTTTTTTTAATGTTTATTAAAACATTTTATATTAAATCAAGGTTTTTATTACAAATAACGCATACATTTTCTTTCTCTTTTGTTATTCTTCTCTCTCTTTTTTGTTTTGTTTTTATAAAATAAAATAAAAAAGTCTCCCCCTTTTTTTTTCATTCAGTTCTGTATACATATCTATTTGTTACTTTTTTTCAACATATAAAACTTAGCCACATCAGCAACAGTTGTAAATAAAAGAGAATAGAAAGAAAATGGTATTACAAACAAGTCAAAGAGAGATGGCTTTGTCAAGCTCAGATGGCCGTGTTGTATGCAAACGTCATGACAAGGAAGTATGCCTGATTTGTATGGTGGATTGGACAGCCCAAAACCAACTTGCCAACTCCATTAAGGATATAAAGGAAATCCCTGCACCAAATAAACCCAACCCAGAGTTAAACAAAAAGGTCAATAAGCTGAAATCGGAGGGGAATGCCGCATACAAGGCCAAGAAATACAAGGATGCACTAGAACTCTACAACAAGGCGGTGGAGCTGGCATGGTCGCGTCCGCTCTGGGAACCCTTGGCGTTCCAATACGTGCGAGAGGAACTGGCACCCATTCTCAGTAACCGGTCGGCTACTCAGGTTTATCTGGATAATCATGTGAGCGCATTGGTAGATGCAGAGGTAGTGACACGTTTAAAAAAGGATTGGGGAAAAGGATGGTTTAGAAAAGGAAAGGCACTGCATGGGCTGGGTCGCTACCAGGAAGCGATTGAGGCTTACCGTACGGGCCTGGTTTATGAAAGTAACAGTGATGATCTTTTAGAGGCATTGAAAGAGTCTGAAAAAGTCATTTCTTAGAGAATGTAAACAAAAATAAAGGAGTAATAAAATATAATTTTCTTTTTTATTCTTTTTCTCTTTCTTTTCATTAAGCTAATATGCCGATCATAGCACCCTTTGACACATATTCTAATTCTGGTAAAACTTATATTACTATTTATTTCAATAGGAGTAAAATTTTAAAAAAAAATTTGCTCCCTTTTTTTCCTCCACAACAATGCATGCGACTTGAAAAAGAACTACACAGACGATCTTATTTTGTAAACAACTCTCTCTTTTTTTTTTATAAATAAATTTCCTTT
>VCJE01002364.1:468-11706 GCA_024140265.1 Backusella liffmaniae | reverse complement strand
AAAAAAAAAAAAGTGGACAAGTTATTACTAGTGTATATAAAGGGGCAAAACATTAATATATGACTGTAGATGCTACCTTTGCACTCTCCACTCTTGAAAGACAACTTGTTGAATACGTCAACAATCCTACAGAGAACAGCAAAGAGTTTAATTTGGAATCGATACCTGTGATCAGCAAGACACAGGATGATGAGGAACGCCGTCGTAAGTGGTTTAATTTGATATTGTACATTTTATGCGGAAAAACAAGATATTTAAGAAAATACACATGCAGGTCGTACACAGGACCAATCAATGCCTTTGGTCTCGACATCTCAAAATGGAGCAACAGGAGCCTCCACTACCAACACACCCACTCCTGCATCCACTCATTTTGTTTCCAGCTTTGATCAGCAGGCCATCTATGCTGAGCAGCTGTCATCCGTTGCTGACTTTAGTAGCTTTGGTGCCTTGTTCAAGAGCTCTTCCAAACCCATCGAGCTCACCGAAAGCGAGACGGAATATGTGGTCCATTGTATCAAACATACCTTTGCCAGACATGTTGTCTTCCAGTTCAATTGTACAAACACATTGAACGATCAATTGTTGGAGCAGGTACATATGGTCATGCAGCCTGAAATCGATGGCCTCGTACAGGTGGCGGAAGTACCTGCCGATGCTCTTGAATATAATGTACCTGGCGTCATTTATGTTGCATTTGAACAGGAAGACCCTGAAGAACTTGCTAATGGTAAGAAAGAGAAATCATACTTTATATGCACCTTTACTCATTCAATATATACAGTCTCTTTCACCAATACGCTTCGTTTCATCGTAAAGGATTGTGATCCTACCACCGGTGAAGCTGATCCTGAAGGTTACGAGGATGAATACCAAGTAGAGGACATTGATGTAGCTACCAGTGACTACATTCGTCCCATGTTTGTATCCAACTTTGCTGAGGAATTTGCCAAGTTGGAAGAATACGAAGTCATTGATACATTTGGTTTAGACAAAGAGAAAGCACCTAGTTTGAAGGGTAAGCATATTGTTTTTGCTATTTATAAATGTTATTTATTAACTCTATGTTTTAGCTGCTTGTAATTCCATCATTGATTTACTGGGTATGCAGGCATTAGAAGATAGCGGACTTCCCAAAAATAATAGCGTCCATACATTATTGTTGGCTGGTACCTTTTTAGACGGAAGCAAAGTATTGGCTAGATGTAGAATGACATTCAATGCTAACTCTGGAGTGGCATTTGAATTGGCAGTTAGAAGTGAGGATGAAAACGTTTCTCAGATTGTTCTTTTAGCGATTTCATAAAGATATAAAAAATATATATTTATATTTATATAATAAAATAAAATAATAACCCATTAAAGATGCAAATGAAAGAAAGGAGAGAAGGGATAAAAATAGGGAGATGAAGGATCTGATTATATGAATACTTTACTTGTTTTAATTCCTTTCTTTTCTTCTTGTTCTACTTTTATATTGATACTACTGTTATATTTTATTATTTATAAATGTCTGTTCTAACACTTCCACCCTCTTCTGTCAATGATTACTTTTATAAACCTTTAAATCTATCATCAAAACCTACCTTAAAACCAACAAAACAAATCATTCCTTCTGTTCCTCGTACGCATTTGTAAGTTGTACTATCATTAAATAAAGACATAAACAACTCATCCATTTATTCTTAAAAAGTAAAGCACCTGCAAACTCTTCACTTTCATTCATCCGTAGTCAAAAAGTGGTACCAAAGCAACAAGAAATAAAAGCTGAAAAGACCAAAAGACCCTTTCCTTTACTATCCACCTTTTCATCAGCAGCCTCTCTACCCACACTAACAAAGCGTAAACGTAAAGTCAGTTTCAATGAAAAGGTGATGGTTGTAGTAAACACAGTGAACCGACGCCACTCAGCAGGCGAAGCAGATGTTAAGCCCATCCTTGTTTATGCACCACAACATAAATCCATGGACAGAGTATCACAATCATTTAAACATATCAAAAGCTCGCTTATCAAACTACACAAATAAAAAACTTTTTAACATTTGTACCATAATAAAAATACTGTACACTTTCTCCTTTATAAAGGCGGGAAAAAAAATTACATCATGATAGAGAAATGAACCAACAAAAGATAAAATGCAAATCTTTAACTCCGTTTCCTCCTTTCTCTATGTCGAATTAATAATAATAAAAAAATGGCCAAAAGAAAGGTGCAGTGTGCCAAATGCTCAGAGAGATTTAAGGACACTAAACGTCACAACAGGCATGTAAGAGACATACACGACTCTCCTGCCACAATTTACATTTACACTGAAACAGGTAAAAGTCAATGCTCTTTACTTTCTAAATTCAAACTAAATTCAAACTTTAGATCAACAAGAAACCAAAGTGGAGCGCGATGAAAAAGGAAGACTGCCTTGCGGGATTTGTACAAAGCAATATGTCAACCGAAAACAGCTTCAAAAACATCATAAAAACAAACACAACCCAAAGAGAGCAAAAGAAGCAAACACTGAGCAAGAAATAATTGAAAAGTGAATCCAAATATATTGAAAATCTGTAAAATAAACCTCCAAAATGTCATTTAAGAAAAGTGGCATTATCAATAAAGTTCAAGGCGCGCGCCCCCTTCTCAGATCGCCATTGTTCCCTATATAAAAAAGGGTTTTTTTCTTTCAAAAAAAAGCGCGTGTATAAGGAGTGGAGGGAGGAACATCTCTCGTGGCTATGAGCGTTTGATTTTAAATTATGAATGTGCTCTCGGTTTTATCAAAAGAGTACGACAATATATGGTATCACTTTAGAGGGGGGGTGGAGTTTCCCGAGCATAGAGCAGGTTCAACCTGGTTCAGATCAATAAAATTTAATAGATTCTGATTGGTAGATCGAACCTTACACTTGCTGAGATCAAACAAAGCTTAAATCCGCGTTTCCCCACCTCCATAACCATTTAGTATCTGTACACTTTGCTTGAATAAAAGCATAACAGGACTTCAAATGATGGAAAGTTATGGAAAAGCAATTAAATATATGTGTGTGATATACTCAAAATGTATTATTTCAAAGTAAAATTGTAAAACGTAAGGAAAGCATTGTACATTGTGAACGAAAGATCTAAAATTCTGTCTTGATGTATCTCTCTCTCTTTTTTTTTTCTTGATTATTAAGATTTTGATTAATAATTCAACTTTTGAAATTTTGGATATGTATATAAGAACGCTCAATTGAACTTTATTCAAGTCATCAATTCACACCTCTTATTTTATTTTAATAGTAATAATCCAAATGGCTGCTCCAAATTACATCACACTAAACCGTACGAACGACAAGATGCCTCTTACCGGTTTTGGTACTGCCCGTATTTCACCTAATGATACCGCTGAAGTTGTTTATAATGCAATTAAGTCTGGTTATAGACTTATTGATGGTGCTTTACTTTATGGCAATGAATCTCAAGTAGGTGAAGGTGTTCGTAGAGCAATTGACGAAGGAATTGTCAAGCGTGAAGAGCTCTTCAGTAAGTTATTTTTCATTATCAAATTTTCGACTATTATCTAACATGTTGCACTCTAGTTATCGGAAAGCTTTGGAATCACTTTCATGGAAAAGATTACGTTAGATATGCCTTTGATTTGACTCTTAAGAACTATAGCCTTGATTATATTGATCTTTATCTCGTACATTGTAAGTAAAAACAAACCCATTGTTCTTATACATAAAACTGCTTTTATTTATTCGACGTTAGTTCCCATTGCTACTGAATTTGTACGTTATGAAGATGCACTCAAGTCTAGTTTCTTTAACAAGAACGGCGAGCTTTCTTTAGCACGCGCGCCTATGCATGAATGTTGGGCTGAAATGGAAAAGCTTGTTGATGCTGGGGTTGTCCACAATATTGGTATCTCCAACTTTAATGTTCAAAGTACACTTGATCTCTTAACCTATTGCAAGTACAAGCCTGCCATTTTAGAAAGTAAGTCTCTAGTGAATTATATACCATATGTATTGACTAAAATAATAACTGCTTCTAGTTGAACATCATCCTTATCTTCAACAGAAACGACTCGTTGATTGGGTCAGAAAGCAGGACATCCAGGTAGTTGCATATGCCTCGTTTGGTCCAACCGTTTTCACCAAAATCTCAGATGATATTGCACACTTGCCTTCTCTTCTTAATCACCCAGTCATTCAAGACATTTCCAAGAAACACAGCACTTCCAACGGCCAGGTTGTTTTGAAATGGGCTGTCCAGCATGATATTGTTGTCATTCCCAAGAGTGTGAACGTAGAGCGTATGAAAACTAACATTGACTTGTTTTCTTTCACTTTGGATGAAGAAGACTTGAAAGCAATGGATAACCTAGAAGCTAATGCACGTTTCAATGATATTTCTGTTGAAAGTTATGGATTTGAACTTCCCATATTTAACTAACGCCCTTTATTAATTCTTTATGATAATAATAAACGAATCAATATCAACTCAGATTTTGAAATTTTGAAATTTTTAAACTTTTTTTCTTCAACTTCTTATGACTTTTGTCTATTTCTTTTTCAAGTGCAAAGAAAAGAAGAAAAGAAAAGAAAGCGCCTTTTAATGTCCATTAACAACTTGCCTCACATTTTAATCAGAAAATGTGAAGAACGCAAAGGGATTCGCATTACAGAAAGGTACCTAGAGTCGTGGTGTTCGCAGCGACAGTTGTCAAGCGATCTTGAAAGAGAATACGGAGCATTAGTGTCCGACTTTCTAAACACTGAAATGGCACAAACCTCAAAACCTGTGATATCTGACGAGATTTCAAAGGCGCCCTTCAATACCTTCCCGCCTGTAAACCTTCAACGTGGCGTAGTCCTTGAGATCGTTGATGTTGACGATATAAGCAACTCTGCCTTGTCCGTACTTGAAAGCTTGACAAACACAATACATGTCAGACGAGGAGTTGTGACCAACGATGACCAGCCAGAGATACAGCGTGGCACCTTGCATTGGATCTTGAGCGATGGAACAACACACATTCATGCCATGGAAAATGAAACTATACCCGGACTAAGTCTAACCACTCCTTTTGGTTGCAAGGTAAAAATAACATGATACTTGATATATATTAATATTCATCACTGATTTGTATTTACTGCTAGATTATGATTAAAAATTGTCAAGTAAGAAGAGGCATGCTATTACTCGACAGAAAGAGCGTCACTGTATTGGGAGGAGAAACACCAGAAGCCTTTAATAACAATATGACTGAAGAGTTGGTCAGTCGACTAAGGGCCAGATTAGGGTAAATTGTTCAATCTCATTCATAATATGCTTATTTTCATGTATCTTGAAAATGAAAATGGCGCGCTTCAGCAATATTTTTGAAGCGCGCAATTCTTTTTTATTCAATGAACTCATTTAATTTATTTTATTTTATATAAAAAGAATGACCTCCGAAGGCCAATCATCTATAAATACAACAAATAATACCCCAGCAAACAACACACTCGATGGATCAACACTAATAAACACATCCTCCACTGCTGATTTGGACGACGACTTTGGCGATATGGATATGAATGATGAGATGTTTCATGCATTGGAGAATATGGAAGCGAATGCTTTAAGAAACGGTAACAACAGCGATGATTTCGATGAATTTATGGATGATGATTGGGATCCTGATTTGTTGGAAAGTGTGTTACCTGCGAATATTCCATCCAACAATAGTAATAGCAATGACAATAACCACACTATTTACAAGCGTCGAGCCGCCATAGATTCTGAAGATCCTGAAGAAGGTCCTTCGACTTTGTCGCAGACGCTGCCCGAAAAGAAACGCCAGAAAATAAAGTCTGTAAGGGCGGATCAGCTAGAAGACCTGATGTGGGGTGACGATGAAGATGTGATGGAATTGGATGGTAGCACCACGGACCAGAAGGATGAAATCCAGGTGGTCGAGGACAATAGAGACGAACGCTGGTCATTGGACAAATTGAATACCATCTTGAAAAAGATGGAGAAAGATGAACCTGTGGGCTCGTTACCAGATACCGTCATCATAAACGGCACTATTAAAAGGCTGGGACAGCTGAGGGTGACCACTACACAAGGCTTCTACTTGGTAGGGTATCTTAGGAATCCTATGAATGAGAATGACGATCGCCTCCGGATTTTATTTAGAAACAAGGTATATCGGATCGATGGGGTATATATTAAATGTAATTTAGTCAATAGTAGGCTAAATTGTAATGGCAGGTTGTTACAGATCTCTTGCATGGTGTATCGTATTCAGATCTAATGCAGAAGAGTTCAACGCCTCAAGGGAAAAAAACCGTTCTAAAAGAAGTATGGCTTATTTATTTCAACATGTAATACAACCATGAGGATAACAAATACAATTTTTCATTAGACATTAGGTCCACTCCAAGCCATGTTAAGGACAAAAGAAGCAGACATTGAGGTGGACCTAACTCTTTGTGAAGAAGACAATGAAAAGGTCTTGATGCCTCTTGTGGTCAGTTATAGACCAGTGAATTAAGTACGAAGCCCAATTATACATATATATATGCACCTGTAAATAAAATCAACATGCATGTTTTTAATAATAATACTAATAATAAAAAAGAGCAACGAATAACTATTATCATTATTATCATTATTATTATTATTATTATTATTATTATTAAATAAACTAAACAAACTTGCTGGATATAAATATAGAATCATTTTACACTGCAAAAAATAAAATCAAAAGCATTAATTTACGTATTTCTCTAAAGCTTCACGTTCAGATTCGAGAAGCCAAGAATCAGACTCATCACCAGTTAAAACAACTGCATCGGCACCCACACCTCCCACTGATGTTTCATAGCAATCATACCCTTCAGCTCTTAATTCATCCATGACCTTGTCAAGTAAGTCCTGTGAAACATCTAAATCAAGTAATGCACGTGTAAGAATTAAGCTTTCAGTAAATAAATAAATAAATAAATGATTTACCATCACGAATGAATGTTACGGCACAACCACCTCCACCAGCACCCGTCAACTTGGTTTTTAAACCTGATGCAGCAGTAATAGCACGTACTTTTTCCAAACTAGGATGACTGACACCAATAGTTTCAAGAAGGCAATGGTTAATATCAACCAAGTCCTATAAAACCATATATTACTTGATGATCCAACGAGAAACCAACATATAACCCTACCTCTAATTCTGTCATCAAATTTTCTGTTGTCAATTCCTTATTCTGTAACTTTTTAAAAGCATCGCGACAGCGAATAGCAATTTGATCCATAGAATCCAAAATGGGATCCATGACCTCGGGGTATTTCTTCTTCTTCTCGCCTACACCTGCTACGAGTGCACTTGTTGAACGTGGCACCTTTGTATTTGTTAATAATAAACGTAAAGATTGGAAGCCTTCCAATGTAGCAAAGCTTTCACCGCGTTTAAAAGACTTTGCACCACCAAAGGTGGCGACTGCATTATCGACACCACTTGGATTACCATGAATCACCTGTTCGGCAGTAAAGGCCAAGTTGTTGATTTTATCGAAACATTCGTCCTTTCTATCAGAGGTGTTAAAGTCAACAGGGATCAAGTCGTTTAATATTAATAGAGCGGTTGAAATCACCACGGAATAGCTAGCAGAGCTTCCAAGGCCAGCACCAACAGGGAGACAGGAGCGAACGCAGATTGTGTAACCATGATTTGATTTATTCTTTGCCGCCATGATGGCAGTCAGGTACAAGAACGCCAAAGTGGCTGCATACTTGCCCGTGCCTTTGGGTGTGTCGATAAGCTTGTTCAATTGGTTTAAGAGCTCTTCTGGCATGTTATCAGGATGGCATGTATCTAAAATAAACAAGTTAAACTTGGGCATTCTCCATGTTGATAATCTAAAACACACTTACCCAGCTCAGGATAGTGATCAAACTTCAATTCTTCCAAGCTCCATGTTTTATTCACGTCAACATCAGGTAAAATGAGTTTAATGGTATCATCTTTTCTCTTTTCAAGATAAAGATAGGTACGGAGTCCTAACGAGGCTGCAACTGCTGTCTAGTAGAGGACAATCAATATTAGAAAATGATTAAAATTATTAGTGTATATTGTATGCACCTTTTGGTAGACAACCGAGTGTTCACCAAACAAGATGACCTTTCCAGGTGAGGACACAAAGATGCGCTCATTAAGCTCAGAGTTTGTCATGTCGAAATTAAAGCTTCACGTTAAAGGAGATGAAGGGACAAAAAAATGTAAGTGATAAATTTATTGAACTGAGAATTAAGTTTTTTCAAGTATCGCACACAAACAGTCACGGGACGACAATGTTAAAATTTTTTTGAGAATTCAGAACTTGCTAATCCTTCTTTTTCATTTAAACTACAAAAAATGTCTGCTGTCGCTGTATGTAGTAACTGATAGAATACACCAAAAGAAAATATTTGTTTTCTTTCTTTCTTTCTTTACATCTTGTATTAAATGGATATTGTAAAATAGGATAAGTCTGCTGTCAAGCCCGGATTGGAAGAACAGGTTGAGGCCAAGTAAGTATTCTTTTAAGGAGAAAAGTTTTTTTTTTCTTACAAGTGATTATAGGATCCACCGTATCCGTATCACTTTGACCTCTCGCAACGTCAAGAACCTCGAAAAGGTCTCCAGCGATCTTATCCAGCGTGCCAAGGACAAGCAGCTCAAGGTCAAGGGTCCCGTTCGTCTCCCCACCAAGGTTCTCCGTATCACCACCCGTAAGTCCCCTTGTGGTAACGGTTCCGAGACCTTTGACAAGTACGAGATGAGAATCCACAAGCGTTTGATCGACTTGCACTCTCCCTCTGAAATCGTCAAGCAGATCACCTCTATCTCCATCGAACCCGGAGTGGAGGTTGAGGTTACCATTGCCTAAATTGATCTTTTGGATACTTTTTTTTTGTTTTTCCTCAATAAAAAAGAGCCTACTTTTTTTTTGAAAAAAAAGTCAATCTGTTAAATCCATTTAAACAGAACGGGGGGTTATGTTTGGATATTGAATGTGTTTTAGGGGCAGGGTTTATTGATAATGCTGGTTCATCCCAACAGAGAAAAAGGAATCAGGGAAAATGTGGCTTGTGAGGATAATAAGAAATGTGGCTTAACTTTGTCACGAAAAAATTTAAAAAAAAGTGCTTGGAGAAAATCATGATTTGTTCAAATCAAACTTGGGAAAACTTTAATTTAAAACGGTCTATTTAGATTTGGTTAAAAGTTCTCCAAGTCTAGATTCTTCAAGTAAACAGGTTGTGCCTCCTATTTAATCGTACGATATGTATATATACGATGTCCCTTTAAGAACAAACAATCACTCAAATATATACATGTAGAAGGACAAAAAGGAAGAACTGATTCTGATCTTTTAATATTAAGAAAGAAAATGAGCAGCTATATTCACACCTCTATAGTTGTAGTTGTGATTAAATAAAATAATGATGATCAACACAACTAATAACAGGAAAAATCGCTGATAACAGATGCATGTATACATTTGAAAAAGACTTGAATCGTTTTCGCTTATTGAACAACCATGGGTAAATTCGTTATCAGTGAAAGCATATCTCTTTTATTTGTATACGTAAACACATACTAGCGTATATTGCTTTTAATTTCTTTTCCACACAAAGGAAAAACCATCTAACCAAACTAATGCCACAGTATGCATTTACGCCCAGCATCGTTAGTGATTATCGATCAAAGCTAATACTATACATAATGTACTTTTTATAAAAAGTTGAATTAGTAACGATAATAAAAGACCGTAAGCACCGCATTTAGGCTCTCATTCATTAAAGAAATTGTCACAGTAGCACCTTCATCGGTAACAGGATCGTTCCCATTCTACCTTTAGTTATTTAAAAATAATTATCCCTTACACTAAAATAGGTGGCAAAAGTATTTATTGCCTTTTCAACTCATGAGAGTACGTCTTCAAAGGTGCATTTCGATAGTTTATTTCCGTGCTTCTTTAGAGAGAAAGAGGGACGTAAATTGAATGTCTTGGACACAAAATACAGCTCTCAAAATATACAGAATCTAATATTTATATACGTCTTGATGCTAATATAATGTAAATAGTAAAACATCAAAATGCTTTAATATGACAAAGATAGTTTCCACATTTGTTCCCACTGGGCCGTGTAGCACAATCGGGTTATAAAGCCTTTGCTTTTTTTTTTCCCACCTTTTGACATTAACTGGGTGGGGTAAGTGCTCTATTGACCATCATGCATAATTTGGGGCAAACCGTGTTTATGGTTCTGTTTTTATCGTTCTGATTTCTTTGTTAAAAAGCTTCCGTGTTTGTTTACACGATATGCCATATTAAACCAAACCAATCACCAGAAGTTTAAATATATTAGGAAAGGTCATGTGGGTTAAATGCAAACAATCGTTTCAAAATGAATGGGGGAGAAAAAAAAATATTTTTATTTTTACATACAAATGGGAAGGAAAGGTTTTACAAAAGGAGATAGATAGATACTTGTTAAATAATAAATGAGTGAAGAGGATATGGATTGACTCTGTTTTCTCTGTGTTTTGTTTTTTGGAAAGTCGCTTTATATTTAGACACCCCCACAACTTCTTCCTACATCGTTTACGCCGAGACCATCGTTAAGTTTTCTCCACTGCTTATAGCTATGACTAGTGGCTCCATCTGTTTTCATGATGTGTGAGTAGGCCTTTGATGGTTGGGCTTGACTACGAATGACTGTACCAACTAATGCAACTGTGGTAACTGGAAATAAAACGTAATTTACAAATTTGCTACGCATCCTTTATTGTTTAAAACGGTTCTTTATTGAATTAATGGGGATATTTCCTATATGCAAAAGGACACTTTTATTTTCGTTTTATTTTTTTTTTTCTTGTTGAAAGGATAAAAAATAAAAGAAATAAGTAGAATAAACAGATGGTTTTTGACGAAAGCTACTTTTATATACACTGAAAATTTAGTGAAACCGTGATCATTCCTAATTTGAGTATCGTGTGATTTTCTGTTTTCTTTTCTGTTTACGTTTTCTTGTTTGCATTAAGGACAATACTAAACTCTATCTACTATCTTAAACCGGGCTTGCCTCCGAATTGTGACAACAATTTTATTTATTGATCGTATTTAAAAACGTGAAAGAGAGAGAGTAGAAAAAAACCCCTTTTTAAATATCAAGACAACGTCACTCGCTTCTTAAGACCCTTTTCTTTTGGTGAATTGTTCCAA
>VCJE01002363.1:21362-35938 GCA_024140265.1 Backusella liffmaniae | reverse complement strand
CTTTTTTTTTTTTTTTTTTTTTTTCCTCCTTTTCATTATTATGTCAGTCTTTTCATAGCAAATGAACATTTATCAAAATCGACTTGATACATTTCGAAGTAGCCAAGACCAATGGCCACATTCCAAGACCGGTGCTTTGAAAATTGAAAACGTAAATAGAAAGCAACTTTGAATTTACAAGCATTGACAACCTTACTTTAGTTTGCAAAAGCAGGCTTTTTTCTATGTAAAAAAAGGAGACACAACGATAATGTAAAATGTTTTTTATGCGACATTGAACTCAGTAATTGGACTTCACAGCAGTCTCCCTTTAATCGACATGCATCTGAGACGTCTAGTTGTTCCTTGGTGCTATTGAACTATCCCGACAGTCGATTATTGACTGCGGGTTCTGGTACCACTTGGCCCAACAACATTATAATGAAAAAGGCACGGACGCATACATTTACAACCAAGAATTATTGGCCACCCAAGAATATTGGAAATGTTAGGAAACCAAGACTTCCATCTACTGCCGATGTATGCAATAGCGTTTCATTTGATATTATTATATTATTATATACATATTAACTGTATATCAATTTAGATGGTGGAAGCAGGGTTCTATTACTCTCCCACTTTAGAGCATCCTTTTCGAATACGATGCCCATATTGCCATTTCAGCATCATTCAGCCTGATTTGGATACAAACCTGTTGTATGTTGTCACCAAATAGATTTGATTCAGCTACTTACTTGTTATTAATAATTAGACATGTTCATAAGCAAACAAAGTCACAATGTCCTTTCTTTAATAAGGAACCAAATGGAATCATGATGAACAAGGTAAAAAGTGAATAGCATTGAAATGATGATGTTGCCGAATACTGATCAAAGCGACCTGAATCAACAAAAAAAATAAGAGACGTAAAATTTCGGAAACCAGCTATGAAGAAAATAATCATAAAAAGAAGGAATCAGTCTTTAATAGTGATATTTGGGATTTCAAAAAGGTGTTTCCCGTATCAAAACCAAAAGTGCTAACGACTTTTTCAAAAAAGAAAAAGAAGGGTAAACCTGGATCAAGCGATGAATATTCACCTTTGTTGGCTTTTCCAGAACATCAAGAAAACATCCTTACTGATGAGGCATTCAACCTATTCGACACAAATCCCGTAGACTCGGATGATTCAAAATCACAGGTAAATAAAAAATAAATAAAAAACCCCAATAATAGCTTTATTGAAGCCAACACAAAACAGGAAGGAAAAGAAAAAGAGGGCTCTAATCAACAAAGCATTGTAAAAAACAAACCCCGTAATTCCAGCACGCATAATGAAGAATCCAAACAGATTTCAAGAGCAGATAAAGCACCACGAAAAATCAGAGTCATATCAAGTCCTGGTAACCAAGTACAAGAACGAACCATACCAATATCACCCTTTCGACAGGCTAGAATTTCAAGACCATCCAACAAACTGAGCTCCGGTCCTGCCTTTTCATCCAAAAAGGATCCTCTTTCGAGAAAAAGACCATCTTCGTCTTACTCTTCTTCCTCGTCCAAGAAAGATTCTCTTCCCAAAGAGAGACCAATAGCACCATCTTCTCCAAACAATGCCCAAAATAGACGACCTTTTTTAATACAATCAACTCCCAGCCAATCAGCTGCTCCCCTAGGCGAATTTGCTCTATTTGGTTCCTTTTCGCCTATTGCTGGTAATGGGCCTATGGGTGGTCTTGGTGCTTTTGGCGGATCATCCACTCCTTTGCCTAGCAGTTCACGAACACACAAACTAATTAATAGCGAAAATCAACTCAAAAAGTTTAAGCGGCCGGTATCACCAACCCGACCCGATTCCGAACCCACTGATATGATGCAGGTATTGGAATCCTCGGTTGAATCAGTCTGTAAAATATTATATCAAGATGAACTAACAGAACAAGAGAAAAAGTTGACTGTGGCCGAATTTATACATCAAAACATTGAAAAGCGAATTCGAATGATAGAGGAACATGGCCAAAAAAGGATCCAAGAGGTCAAAAGACGTGCAGAGGAACTTAAACAACAGATACGCGATTCCTCAAGTTAATCTTTAATATTGTATTTGAACCACTCATTTTCACCCATTTTGTTATATATGTATTCTTTTTTTTTTTTTCCATTGAAACCCAATGTTTCCATTTTCATGTCAAACAATAAACGTCACAAGAACCTATTTTTATTCCATTTCTTTTACTTTGGTTACTATAACAAAAAAAAATGGAAGTTGAAATTGATGAATTAGAAGATGATTTCCAACAGCCTCTTCCTATAGTGACCCAACTAAACAATAAACGAAAGAAAATGCTTGAAATTGAGGACAATGACAGTAGTAATTTAACCGAGCAAAATACCTGTAGCTTATGTCAAAACACTTGGTCCATTGCAGGATTTCATCGCATTGTAAGTTTGAATTGCGGTCATTTGTTTGGCAAAAGGTGAGCAACTTTGCATAGGAAAGGAAGCCTTATACTTTTATTATTAACATGTTATTAGCTGTATTATGAACCACCTACGCTTCAACAAAAAACTCAAAAAGGCGAACTGTCCAATTTGCAGGTGAAACAAGTTGACACAATTAATCAGGTCCTAAAGACTGACTCGTTACTTTTAGTAAAGATTTTATAAAAAGGGACGTATGGCCCATTTGGCCCAAAAAAATGGCTAAAGCAGATCCACTTCACATAAAGCAGCTCCAAGTTGAATTAGAAGAGCTTAAGAAGAAAGAGTTGGATCAAGTAAATGCCATCGAAAATGTTCAAGCTGAAATCAGACTTCATAGAGAGGAATTATCTCAGTTAAAATCATCTCAACCTTTGCTACTGACAACAGTGTAAATATGCTTGTATATCATTTCTACATATAAATAGTGCTTACTCATACTTGTTCCACTCTTGGATTAGTCTACCACCTCCTCCCCCTCTTCTTCTTCCTTCATCACTACCAACACAACCACTTACTCACCCAGTTATTCGGTCCGGATTCATAGATTGGGAAACAATCCAGCTATCAACAGAGGTAAACCGTATGCCCGTAGATTATTTCCAAAAAAAAAAAAACATGCGCTTATTGGTTGAAATAACTAAAGTAGAACACTTCCCGTGTACTGGCATTTTCACATTCGGAACAAGATATATTTTTCTCAATGAATCACAATGGAAAGAATGGGTTAAAGAAGATCAAGATTGAAGCACCAACATTATCAGAATTTATTGGAAACCACGATGGCCTTATTCGCGATTTGAAATGCTCCACATATCAAAATATGACTTTATCAACTGGTTCAGATAAAACATTGAAATTAACTTCAATGGATAGCAATATTACTGTTCAATCGTAATACCAAGAATATTCGTTTTTGGCATTCAAATAACTGACATCCACTACTTCTTTTTTAAAAAAAAAGGTATCAACTTGAATCGCCAGGATGGTCATGCTCTTTTGATTCTAAAGATCCAAATCTATTATATGCTGGCCTGAGTAATGGATCACTATTTGTTTTTGATATCCGAAATACAAACACTCATTTACATAGTTTGAAAGGAAGCCAGACAAATAACTCACCTATTCATGCTATCTGTACAAACCGTTTTATTGAGTCGGACTCACAAATTACATCCGTCATATGCTCAAATCTAACACAATGCTATACCTGGATTTTTAATCCGCCTAATAAGCCTGAATTAATGGAATTACATCAAGAGATAACAGGTAACCAATATCTTTCTTTATTTCATTTGCTTCCATGTTATTGAACCGTACAAGATTATAGACCTTTCTCCATCTATT
The DNA here is from genome assembly GCA_024140265.1 of Backusella liffmaniae. NCBI lineage: Eukaryota > Fungi > Mucoromycota > Mucoromycetes > Mucorales > Backusellaceae > Backusella > Backusella liffmaniae. The sequence goes on along the minus strand of VCJE01002363.1, from coordinate 32,131 downwards.
GTACTGGCAATACATTGATGTCATCTTTTCGAAACAAGTCTTCTACCAAGCACATCATTAGCCATTTCTCAAGCACAGATCCTAAGCATATTGAAACGGATTGGACATTTGATTTAGATTATCCACAACCCATACTATCAAAAAATATATTTTTTGAAAGAGACCAAGATATAATTTGTTGCATTACAAATGGTGATAAGGTAAGTTTGGATTCTGTGCATGAGTCTTTTTTTTTTTTTAATGAAATTGACAACCAATATCACCTTTTAAAAAAGATGGATTTGAGAAACAAAGATGGAACGATGCAGCATGTTCAGATGAATGGTAGCATTTTAGATGTCAAGCATCACTCTATGAACGATACAGAATTATTGGCGAGTTTATCTGGTAGCGAGTTAAAGATATTCAAGTATGATGAATATTGAAGAGTGTATATATATAGTGCTATTTGAAAGGAAAATAGAATCATTCTACTATTTGTGGGGATTGATCATTTTTCTTATTCATCATTAAAGGCGGTTTTGTAAATAATGTTACTGTGTAAAAAAAAAAAACACTGATGATTTGAGTAAAAGTACCGTTGCTATACAAAAATGTTCAAACTCGTTAGATGAGTTAAATTAACTGTAAAAAACCATTAATAACTAGATTGATACAACTTTACTATTCACAGCATTTACATTTACAATAAATTTAGTGTTTTCATCCCTAATTGGAAAAAATACTACTTTGTACTGTGATTTTATTGTATGGGCTTGGACGGGCTCGTGACTCACTTGCCAGTGATACTTGTTATATATTTGGACCATGAAAACATCAATGTGAGTTGTTGTTTTTATTATTATTATTACCATTTGTACTCTACTCACGTGCAAATCTTGGTTTCTGGACCTTTAAACTGCAAATTAAAGATACATTAATAGTATTGATCTTTACATTTGTAACAAGATTAGTTAAATATCAATTACCTTTACTCAAAACCCTACTGTTTATAATGGTATGCCCTCATTCTTAAAGAGCCATCGAGTATCATGCTCAGACTATTCATCTACATAAACTCAAGTCATATTAATAAGCGATGCTTTCATAATCCTCTTCAGCTTGAATTGCATCAAGCTGAAGATATTTGGATGACAAATCAAAAAGAAAGGAGTACGAGTAACACCTTTCTTACGAGAAACTAAATGATAATGCCAATAAAGCTATATATAAAAGAGTTGTCATCATAGTAATCCAAGTGTATCATTTACTAGTTGACTTGTTTTTTTATCTATAATGCATCTTAGACTATAGCTTGATGGTCACCCAGTAATGATGCTCTTACTAATCATAAACCCGCCCATTTTATTGGTGAATTAAATGTTAGTAATCACTAGGCTCTAAATAGTATTTTGAAATATAATACATCTAAACCTTAAAGTACTTGCAAAAATATCCATTCGTTTACTCTTGTAATATACATTTTGTAAGAATAAGAGACATAATGAATGCAAAAGATAAAAAGCATGATCTGCAATTTTAGTATGTACGTTCAACGTTACACGCCTAGTACCATTCGCCGGGTTTTTACCTTTTTTTTTTTTTCATATAAAATGTTTGAAAAAAAAATCAAATCAAAAAAGTACATATCTTATTAAATCATGAGCTCTTTTAAAATCAATCCTATTCAATCTCTTCAAAACCTTCATTTACATCGCCCTGACATTGACTCGGAATCTACCGCGTTATCTGAAAAGTTACTTTCTGAAATCCACGACAAGTTTGATGTTTTTTTAACTGAAAGAAAGACGCACAAGTAAGTACAAGCAATCATGCCCTATTCAAGTAAACTGACTTTTATAAAGCCACGTGGTACATCATATATTGGCGTCACTGTCTTTTGGCGCCTCTCCAGAACAAATTGGTGTTATTTTTGAACAGCACTTGCTGAAATCACCCATGATAACTACAAGGACTATCTTAACAAAGCTGAAGCCTACACAAGTTTTCTCACTTTTTTTACCTCTGAAATCAATCAATATGGTATTGATGAAACTGTTCGCCGTTGGGTATGGAGTGGTTACTTGTTAACTCGTACAATTGGTGGTCTCTTTCATCCCGTCATTCATATTGGCTATGGCTTAGAGTTTAAATTACTAGGCATTGTTGCAGAAGGTCTCGCCATGGCGTGCTGTACCGATGACTCTCTCCAACCTTTAACATCGATTCAACCCAATCTCAATAGAGAGCATCTATCACCACTTGCAACCAGTGCTGCTATCGACATCAGCTCTCAAAAAGCGGATCAAACTGTAGTCAATACAACCACACTCGATAGTCACTTGGACAAAAACCCATTGATTCAAACTATTCTCAAAATACAAAGTGACCCAGAATTAGATATCGTGAAACCATCTCCAGTCAGTGAAAGAATAAAAACCATCGCTACCAGTCCTGAGTCCATGTCCAAGATTAAGAAACACCTTGATACATGGGAGATTGACGCAACACCTGAAAGCACTCATGAAAACTACAAGCTACTCTTCGAGTGTATCCTTATTATCTATGGTGCTTCTGCTTTTGAGTCTAAAGATCGTGGTGATGACAACCGCTTTATTATGGATTTTGTTTTAATGCATACTTTGACTTCTGTTTACTTTATCTACTTTTATTTAAGAATCATTGAACCTTCCGAAGCTGTTTCGCTCTTACGCGAACATTGGTCATCCACCGTATTTCATTATATCGTTACTGGAAGACCATACTTGAATTTGGATAAACTTGTTGGATACAAAAAAAACTTGGAAGGCAAAGATGGCTGGGATATAATCATTAATGATTCTCTTGTTTGTCAAGAAGCACATGTGGTGAAAAGCATTCGCTCATTAGCTTTAGGACAAATGCTGTTTGGCCCTATGGAAAGTGACACGTTTAACTCTCTCTGGGTAAAAGTGGCGCATATGACGATTGCAAATGATGGCAAATGGAGCTATAACGGGTTAGGCTTTGCGTCAACTTGGGATATATAAAACGATTCCATTTACTCTTATGCACTCATTAATAAAATACTATATGAATACACACTTTTTTAAAATAAATAACAATTTATTATGATTCTATCATATGACTTTGGCTCCATCCATTTCCACTAAAAGTCTCTGCAGTCAAGCTTGTATCAAACGTTTGCTGATCCGGCATGGACACAATAGGCTTATGTTTAAGTTTTAGTCCGTGCTTTTTCTCATGATGGTGTTTTTTCTTATCGTGTTTAGGCGACTTGAAGACCGGATGGGATTGCATTTCTATACCAAGGTTCTCTGTATTTAGACCCAAGCGAGGGATTCTTACATAAGCATCTGTTCCGTGACCATCCATTGTTAATACTTGCAACTCTCCCCCCCAATACTCTGCATATACTCGACTCATTGTCAGTCCAATACCTAAATGGCGATGCCCCATTTGTGAAGCTTGACTAGCTCTTTCGTCCACATTTGTTGGCATTTTCTGTATCTCTTTAAATTCTTCAAACTCGCCTGTCTGTGACCGTGCTTGATAGGACCAAATGTGATCATAACGTGCTTTGGTAATACCTCCACCTTGATCCGAGATTCTAAAGTAAATATCACTTTCGTTTGCACTAACAGATACGGTGACTGGCGGATAGTTTCCTTCTGGGTTGTGTTTCAAAGTAAATCTTACGGCGTTATCGAGTAATTCATATAATATATGCTCCAAGTGCTCTGGTATCTATTGTGAATTAGACCCTCTCCATATCGACAATACCTCAATATGTATAAATACTTACATATGCAAACAGAATTTCGCCGCTATTACCATTATTCTCCAACGTAACTTCTATTGCGGGAGGTTTCCAGTTCTCTGAATTTCCATCATTATGGTAACGCTTCACATGCTGATATACCAGAGCCTTTGCGCGTTTTACAGATTCATGAGCAGAGCAGTGCATATAGATGATACCGATATTATCATTCTCAAGCCCATCTGAGCGATCTTGCTGATGTTCATAGGCTTCTGTAAGGGCTATATGCTGTTCTGTCAACAGGTTCCTTGATATTTTTGATCGAAGCATCCGATTTAGAAACATATCGAGATCTTTTTGTTCAGGAGGATAGTAAGCCGCAGATTCACTTAGCCCACGTGCGAGTCGAGGTAAAACCCTTAACCCGCCCTCCAATAGACCATCGCAAAGCTGACAAAACTGTAGATTTTCCTCATGTTTCTGGATAGTAGGAAACCTTCTGATTGTTTCAAAGACACCCCAATGTAGTTTATAGACATATTCAATATGCGGGTTATATCCAACAAAGAATGGAAGTTGTTGAAAATCGCGAATACGATGTGCTAGACGGACCAAAAGTTCGTTACGCACCCAGTTGGCCGATTTAATAAGGCGCGATTTATTCATTTGTTTACCGAAAAATATATAATACTGTAGAGTGCTTGCACTGACGGGTTGAGCAATATAATCGTCCAATACTTGATTTTGATAGAAATGATAAGGCGTGTTTGCTTGAATCTTGGCCTGATAGTTATCTAAATTAACTTTACTAGAAACTTTGGTAGTTTCATGTGACCTTCGAGCGATTGATTGTGATAGAGCCCTTCTTTGAATAAGTCTAAAATACATTTTTAAAGAGAGAGGAAAAGAAAACAAAGAAAGAAAGAAAGAAACATGGATGGAAATAAATCATGGTTAAAATTTTTATACATAGATATAATTTATTTCACCGACTTGAATCATTTTTGCATTAGTTCTTTTGTCTACTACTCAGCTCCGACAGATAGCCGATCGATTGATAATGAAACTTTATATGCTACAACTGAATGTTATGGAGTGTATTTATGTATATCTGAGCAAAAAAAAATAAAAAATAAAAAGACAAAATATATCTATCCCATTATTTATTTAAGTGCTGTGCGCAGTAGTTTTATTTTCCGATTTGGTTTCTAATGCCATAACTGACTAGTACAAATCTAACAAAAGTAAAAAAGTATATATATTTTGCATGATTAAATTTGATAATCTGGACCTCTGTCGCTCTCTAATCTTTAATCTTTATTGTACATTGAGCTGTCAATTCCCGGATTGGCCAATGAACCATTACCCCGCCACCACCAGGGGGCCGAAACGTGACTGTATATTTAATTTTCGGGGCTGTTAAAAGAATAGAAGGAAAATTGATCCCCATACCTTTCTTTCCCCTTGTTTTTTAAACTTTTATTATTAAGAATGCCTCGCCAGGTAATTATATCAAACAATGAGATGATATTACCCAAAATACTTCTTTCATACTCATACATTTGCGAATACAAAAAAAAATAGACTAGACGTTCCGCCCCTGCTCAACAAACCCGTCAAGCTCACACCATGCCTGCTCGTCAGGCTCCCCCACCTGCTGCCCCTAAGCCTGCAGCTGCACCCACTCCTGCTCCTCAACAAACTGCTATGGCACCTACCCCTGCTGCTCCCTCTCCTCTTGCCCAAGCTGCTCCTCAGCAACCCGGTCTTTTTGCTCAAAGTAATTAGATATATTTTTATTTAAAAAAAAAGGCACCCATGTCTAACCATGCTTTATTTTTATCCGTAGTGGCCACAACTGCAGCTGGTGTCGCTGTAGGTAGCGCAGTAGGACATACTTTGGTAAGTAAAGAACGGCCAAAGAAAAAAAAACCTTATTTTGACTCATTTATATGCTACCTTAGGCTAGTGGTGTCTCTTCCATCTTCAGTGGCGGATCTTCTGAGCCTGCTGAACAACCCCAAGCTGCTCCTACTCCTCAGTATCAGCAACAAGCTTTCCAATCTGCACCTCAACCCAGCGGCGGTGCCTGTCAAGTTCAAGCCAAGGAGTTCACCAACTGTTTGGAAGCAACAAACAACGATATGAGTGCCTGTTCATACTATTTGGAATCCTTGAAGGCCTGCCAAAATATGGCATCCAACTATTAATTTCATTTCTTTTTCATCATTGCTAAGTTTATAACCCTTCATTCAATGTTTTAGACTAAAACGAACTTGGTAGTAGCTGTGTAAACTAATATATAATAAAGAAGATTCGCTTAGAATATATAACCTTCAGTTCAATAGTCATTTTCTTATTTCATCGTAAAAAAAAACAATATTTTTGAATGATAAACTTGTGTTTTATACTTTTTTTTTCACTCAAAAGAAGAACCGATTTGTTTTGAATAAAGGAAAGAGACCATCTAATGCTATGTACAAAAGTACCATTACGGTTATAAGCGAAATAACGGGAAAATAAGTAATTAAAAAGTAAAAAATTAAAAGTTTAAGGATCAACCTTATTTTTTAAAAAAAAGGCACAACTATTAATTTAAGAGCAGAATTCTTTAAGTCAACCTTATTGACCAGATAGAAATCATGTAAACGTAGAAATACAATGCTTTTATTGGACTTTTAAAGATAATCATGTGCTTTTCTTTTTGGTGTATATCAATTTTATTTAACAATTTATCTAAAGCCCTTCCTTTGGACAAATAAGTTCTTTATAATCCTTAATAGTGCCAGAGAACTTCTTGAGTGAACCGCCCTCACAAATCCAAATCTCATTACAGACAGAGTTGATGAATCTTTCGTCGTGAGAAACGATAATAACACCACCTTGGTATTGACGAAGGGCATCTTGTAATGCATCCATAGACTCCATATCCAAATGGTTAGTAGGTTCATCAAGTACCAAAATGTGTGGGAATTGTAAACTTAAGCAAGCGAAAGCAACACGAGATTTTTGACCACCAGATAAGGTCTGCATTGTCTGAAGACCAACCATACCTGTAATACCAAATGAACCCAAATGACGACGATATTCTTCTTCACTCTTTCCGGGATAACGATCGGCCATAAAAGCAACGGGATTCTTGGTCAAATCAAGTTGATCGATATGGTGCTGGGTGAAGTAAGCAATGCGAAGACGGCCATTACGATGAACCAAACCCGAACTAGGTTGGTTTTCTTCAGTCAAAAGTTTCAACATGGTGGATTTACCAGCACCGTTAGGACCGACAACAGCAATACGAGAGTCCATTCTCACATCAATATTGATATCACGAATAATGGTCTTTTCCTGAGTATAACCAAAGGTGACTTCAGACATTTGAAGAATAGGAGGAGAGAGTTGATCAGGGTTGGAAAATTGGAAGGTAACAAGCTTTTCTTCAGAAGGAGGGTCAAGTTCAGGCAACTTTTCAAGAATCTTAATCTTGGATTGGGCCTGGGGTGCACGCTTAGCATTATATCTCCAACGATCAATGAAGTCTTGGAGATGCTTACGATAAGCCATCTGGGATTCATATTCACGAATCTGATTCTTGCGACGCTCTTCTTTTGTACCGTGGAAGTTGGAGAAGTTACCTTTATAGTAATCAAGTTTCTCAGAATGCATAAACAAAATATCAGTAGCCACTTCATCCAAGAATTCTCTGTCGTGAGAAACAACCAAAAGGGTATTAGGCCAGGTTTTGAGATAGCTTTCCAACCAAACAATAGCAGGAATCTAATTTCGCCATTCATTAATAACGGTTAAATGGTAAAAGAGACAACTAAAACTTACATCCAACATGTTATCCGGTTCATCAAGCATAAGAACATCAGGTTTACAAAACAAAGCACGAGCGAGCGAAATTCTCATTCTCCAACCACCAGAGAACTCCCTTGTAGGCCTCTTTTGCTCAATAGCACCAAAACCAAGACCTGCCAAGATGGCAGATGCTTTACTCTCTGCCTTATCACTCTCAATTTCTGCCAATTTATGAAATGTTTCCTTCAACTCTGTATTGACTTGGTCCTTTTGTGCTTCGAGCTCCTTCTTTATCTCTTCTGACGTCTCTTCATCGGCTTGTTCAGCCTCAATAGCATTGACCTTTGCTGTCAACTCGCGTTCTTTTCCAAGCAAATGTTCGCGCCATACGTCAGCGCGAAGCACCATTTCAATAGCAGGTGTATCATCACCCACAACCTACACATTACAATCAATCAACTAGATTACAAATAAAGACAAATAATAATATAATAACAAAAAGACATACTTCCTGTTCAACATAAAGAATAGAGATATGAGTAGGAACAGCAATCTCACGACGTGCCATTGCCTTCAACAAAGTAGATTTACCAATACCGTTCTTACCCACCACACCATAACGTCTACCAAAGGCGAGAGTCAAGTTGGCATCAGTAAGGATACGACGACCAGCAAAAGAGATATCAAAGTTTTCAACTTTAATGTCCTTGTTCTTTCCTTTGGTGGTGGTGTAATCCAAAATAGGATTATAGAGTTTGTAGGCTTCCTGTAAGGCCTTTTGTTCATCCAACAATCGTGAAGCTTCATACTCCACCTTCATATTACTCTTTTCTTGACGCTTAGCAATTTTGGCTGCAATCTTGGCTTCTGCCTTGCGAAGCTTATCCTGATTGACTTGAGACTGAACACGACGACCAGAAACATGCTCAAGATCAGAGGAACCTTTGCCTAAACCTGAGGTTGCGGACATACTGTTTTGGTGACTCATGGTGAAGGTCTGTTCAAGTTTAGAAAGGCCTTGTGCTGGAGCTTTTGCATTTTGGTTGATTGCCATTTGCTCCTTCAAATGTTCACAAAGGTCATCGATGGTTTTTTCCTCACCGCCTGCATCAAGCAAGATGGGCTTTACAAAATCAGCAATGGCGTCTTCATCGTCGTCAAAATCGTTTTCTCGAAGATAACCGTCAATATATTCTATAATGGCTTGATCGGCCCCAGGTACCGCCTTCCGGATAAGTTGCATAGACATTTTCAATAAAAAAATATGAAATAAGGAAGGTTCACAAACAAGAGAATTTTTTTCTGGTGGAAATCGGCTCAAACTATTTAAGATTGATTTTAAAGTGGCGCAGCTTCAGCAGTGACGTTGGGTGCACTTTCTGGTTCATTTTAATTTGCTATTTTTCAGTCGCGTAAATCGCCTTATATTTTTAAGCTTGCGACTACAAACCATTACGAATGCTCGATGAATAAAAATAGTAACAACACTTTGTATCGATATTGTTTATAATATAGTCAATGCTAAAGGTTATTACATTCAATATTTCAATGGCTGCACATATATATTTATTTATTCATTCAAAGACACTAAACTTCTTCCATAATTATATCTGCCACTTCTTTTAGCTTGTCATCCTCCTCTTGGACAGCATTTCGTATTTTTATGTCTGTTTCTTCTTTTAGTTTTGCATCTCGTATTTCTCTTGTAGGAGGAAGTCTCTCATTTTCCAAATCAGAACGTTTAGCCTCTTCGAATGACGTAATAGCTACTTGTTTGATCAATACAATGATAAATAATAGAGTATGTGTGCATTTTCTGTGTTACCTGATTTGATTCCCTCTACACCTAATGCCAATGTACCTAGTGGTAGCCTACCGCTTGGTGATAATGACTTGAGCTCCATTACACGCTCTGAATTCTCCCTTAATACGGCATAAACACGAGATATCTTGCCGATAGCAAGAATCTTATTTCGGATAACCATTTTACGTTGCTCGATTTCTTCTGGGGTTGCAGTAGGTACTTTTTCAATTTTCTGTGGTTTCTCTGCTTTTGTAACTTCATCTTCATCCAACTCCTCTTTACTACAAATATTCAGAATGGCTATCAGCATATCGGTAACTAGAATAAATATATGTATATAAAATAAATAAAAAATGATCCATTAATAAGAAAAAAATATATATGAGCGTTTTCTTTTTTCTGCTTACTTTTTTCACCCACAAAAGGCAGACTCCACGTAAAGACATCCATAAAATTAGGTAACCAATATGGGTGAGGAGTAGAGTTGAATTGTCGAATATTCATAATATTGTTTTCATACTTAAGTATAGCCGCTTTATTATTGTATACATCAAGGTAGTTAGGTGCTGAAAAAATAGTGATTACTGCTGGAAAGGATGTAGCTCTAGTTCTCTTATACATGCGATAGCCTGCATCTTGTGCCTCATGGGCTCGAATAATAGATAGCAGATTATTCCTTTCCAAAAAGGCGCATACCGCAGGGTAACTATACGTAAATAAATATGAGTATGATGATATTTAGATACGCAGTAAATAACACCTACGTAAAGAAATAAGAACATCCTCTGACATGATTATGTATAAAAAGCTCTGAAGTTGTTTCGTCGCCAAATTCTTCTACAGGATCAGCCCATAATAAGTCACACATGAGCCCATGTGTTGGTGGCTCATGGAAGCGATCTATTTTACTAAAGTCATCCAAGGTATGTAGATCAGGTGAAAGCCCACCGTGTATACACAAAAACTGTCTATTCATTACTGCGCCCAAAGGTAGAGCACAAAAAGATTCCATACATGCGTCATATACGCGTTCAGTGTATTTGTGTCGACCTAAAACACATGATTAAGAAAAGAAAATGTGTATCACCTGCTGAGCGACTTACATTCCAATTTAAACGTAAAATAATCGGTTAAATGTCTGCACTCATGATTGCCGCGCAATAAAAACAAAGTCTCTGGATACCACATTTTTAAAGTCCATAAATAAAGTACACACTAAAATGAAAATGAAAACAAACAGTTAAGAACATGATTCTCACACACATTACTACAAAGAAACCCCTTGTTTGTTCTAACCTCTATTGAAAAATAACCTCTGTCGACATAATCACCAAGAAAGAGATAGGTTGTATTGGCGGGATCACCGCCAACCTCAAAGAGTTTGACTAAATCATAAAATTGGCCATGTACATCACCACATACTATTGT
>VCJE01002363.1:4936-15867 GCA_024140265.1 Backusella liffmaniae | reverse complement strand
GAGCATATCACACCTGTGTAAGATATATATATTTCCAAAAAAAAAAAAAAAGATGAAGTGAAGTTAATGAATCATTTATTTTTATCTAGTCCAAATGTAGCAAAGAAAGGCTTTTTGTACTATCAAGAAAATGCTGCATGTGACACATGGGTGAAACGGTGGTTTGTTGTAAGAAGACCTTACATTTATATTTATACCGATAGTAGTGAAACAAATGAGCAAGGAATTATCAATGCATCTGCTGTTCGCATCGACTACAACGAAGCACTTGAGCAGATGATTGAAGTAAGCGCATTTGCCTATTTATTTCCCCCATTTCTTTCGCTCTGTATTAACTTCTTCTTTTTTTTTTGTCCAACAATAGCGGGCCAATGTATTTGCACTATATACCAACAACAATGCCTACACATTGCAAGCTACAACAAGAGATGATATGGTTAGCTGGATACAGACAATTGACCAAAAGTTCCCAATTGAGCAACTTGGTTAATGCACCTTGCAATAAAAGTTTTTGATTTTCTGAAATTTAGTTTTGAGTGGGAATATAAGCCAATCAAAATCAAGCGACAATGCTTTTTAGCATCTCTTCTTTCACTCTTTTTTTTTTACAAGAAAAATAAACAAAAAGAATGGTAAAAACAGCTAAAAAATCACCTTATTTTGAAGATGAAAAGGGTGTGGGTGATATTCTGGGATATGATTTAAAGGTTTTATTTGTTGGCATTAATCCTGGCGTTACGAGTACTGAACGCGGTCACCATTTTGCAGGACCAACTAATCACTTTTGGCCATGTCTTTCAGAGAGTGGGTTATGCGACAGAACTGTGCATTACTATGACGATAATAAACTACCGGATGAATTCAGACTGGGTATCACCAATCTGACGGCAAGAACAACCCGTTCAGCAAGTGAGCTGTCACTTTCTGAACAAAGAAAAGGGATTCCTGTTCTCACTGAAAAGATAAAAAACTACCGTCCTCGAGTGGCTTGTTTTGTTGGAAAAGGGATTTATGAAATCTACTCTAAAGGGAAATGCAATTTGGGTCTTCAAGAGAATACCATTCCGTGGACTCATGATGAGCAACATGGAGATACTCTCCTCTTTGTAATGCCAAGTACAAGTGGCATAGTTTCTGCCTACCAAAAATCGGATAAATTAAAGTAAGTCGCACCCAATAAAACCAGTTAGCATGCTTATATATGTGCCTTGGATTAGATTCTTTAAGGAATTGAGTGACTTGGCGAATCAACAAGATTTAAAGTACCCTAAGGCATCAACTAAATAAAATGACTGCTATTTTCATCTTCCAATAGTAAGACAACACTCAAGTACTTTCTTCATTTAGAATTAGCTTCGATTCAACTATATAACTTCGAGAAGATGGATACTATTGGTTTTGATATATCGTATTTGATTGATATATTAGTTATATCATAAAGAGTATCCGATGACACTTAAGTTCATAAACCGAAAGAATTAGTGGATTAAAAAGAAGCTATCTGTTGTCTAGATGGCAACAAAAGGAAAAGAGTGTTTCTTTTCTTATTAATAGGATGCCAATATCAACAAGACATTGTAATAGCTGGTTTTGGTGTACTGAATAGAGATTATTTTTACGATATCCAAATGGAGCGTTGTTACCTTCAACATTGTACACAAATATGAAAAAATAAGCGACCAAATATGGTCGTTTAACAGTCTAAGGGATAAAAATAACAGGCTTTTCCTTGAGTTCTCTTTTTATTTTATTTTAATCAACCAATTATTCTGTAAAAATGTTGAAATAACGAATATTTGCATATAAGAGAACTTTTCTTGGTTACCTAATATCAGTGGTTATTGACACTCTCATTAGCTTTTTATTTTATGTTTTTATTTACATTTACTCATTCTGCATGTGTGGATAGAGACCACGATCACTAATTGTACCCTGGATCCATCGACGAATAATTTGTGCTCGCTTTTCCTTTTCCTATTTCATACTGGAATTAAATGCAATGCCCCTCATGTTCAAGCAAACTAAACTTACCCTTTCATAGTTTGAAAAGGAGTTGTCTTCAATGAGCTCTTCAACAACCTCCTTCTGGTGTAGTTGAACATGCTCTTTTATGAGAGTTTTTATTTTTGAGAGTTGTTTTGGCTTACTTGAGGGAGGTAAGGGCAACTGATAAGCTGAATCTGATTCACAAAAAGGACAAGACCACAGAGTCTGCTCCTCAGAGGCGGTGAAAACATCAACCTATAAGCAAATACTCTAGTTTTTAGTAATCAAAAGTTTAGGCATCAACGCACTTACATGTTCTGTTGTGTGACCTGCTAATGTATCATTGACTAAGGGTGTTGATTTTCTGTCGGAAAGCATAATAATAATGAAAAGTGTAAAGTAAAAAGTTGAAAAACTGACCACATTTATTTTTTGTGCTCTATGTTTGACAATAAATAATGAAATATGATTGGCCAAGAAAAGTTGAAATAAGTTGTCACTTTATCACTAAAGATTGGGATAGTATTGAAAATTTCCAACTCATTCAAAGGTTTTCAAAGACATCACACTCATGTGGTAAACATCTGAGTGGTTTTTCAAGAAATTCCATTGGCCAGACCATGAACCTTTAAGCCTTTAAATATCTTTTACAAGTCTTCAAACAAGTCCTGCTGCGAAAAAAGTACATATTCCTACCTTCTTGATAGCAGTCAATTGTTAAAAAGATTCTGTCACTGCTCATATCCGTATTCGCTAGGAAACACAAGGTATCGCATTGAGTCTTGGTGATAAGACTACTTTGGCTCAAAGAACTGCAGAATAAACTCTTTTTCATCTTTTTTTCTAAAAAATATAAGCACTTCTCTCTCTCTCTCTCTCTCTCTCTCTCTCTCTCTCTCTTTTATATCTAAACACAATGACCTTTTGTGTCTTTAGGTACTTTAATTCTAGTCCTTATAAATTACTTTCGATCAGTTGATTTACTTTTATTATTATCGGTTTATTTTGTTTTTTATTGACTTATACGCATGTAACAATAAAAAAAATGTATATAAAAAAACAAGAGATATACAAAACAGGATTTGTTGTCAATTATTAATAGCAAAGAAACAAAATAATCCCTTCGTCTTTTTCTTGGGTTTCTATTAAGATATCTTGCTCTTCCACCATCTCATGTACAACATCATCGTCAATAAGGATAATCTTGTCGTTAGTTTTTCTCATAACCTGTATTACTGGTTTGGAAACTGACATACGCTGAGTTATTTTGCTAATCAACTCGTTGACCGTTAGCTTTTCAAGATAGATAACCTGATAGACTTCAGAGACACTGAACCGAATTAAGAGACTCAACTCTGCGTATATACAAATTAGTGTGTGTAGCTATAAACAGATCTGTTTAACTTACTAGCAATACGTCGTCTTCTTTGAGGAACATAAGTCGGGTCAAACTCAAGGGAGCTGGAAGCAAGAGGTGATGGGTAGTTTTCTGATCTTCTTTTTCCTTGTGCAGGAACGGGTAGCCTAAAAGCATAGGAAAGCGGATCAGCAAGAGTATTCTCCTCTGGTGGAACTTTTTCGGTAAATAAAGTAACAGGATGTATTTGGGTATACGCCAACCAAAATGGATGAGATTCACCATTTTTTCCACGGATTTTTTCAAGTTGTCTCTCAATATGCTTTGCATCATCTTTATTCTTTCTCTCGGCACCTTTATCTCGAAATAGCTTGATTCTACAGTAAATTCGCTCAATATAATCTCGGTTCTGTCGACATTCTACATGAAGACGTAATGCGATCCCTTTTACTCCTTTTATTCTTGAAAAATCTGTAGAGAGGCAGTTGAATCGAACGCAAATGGAGCATCCAGATTTACCATTCCAATTAAAGGCAATCCGATCAAATAAATTTGATTCAATAGGCTGAACGTTGTTACATTTGGTTATATCTATTATTTTCTAAGTGACAACATTTACTACATTTGGAAAACAAAAGGCAACTATTTACCCAGTTCAATCGCTCTGATGTCGTCGCTCTCCTTTTGTTGTGCTAACCAAGTTTTCCAGTTATCTGCTGCATTAGCTCTGTGGTTTTCGTCATGAAAAGTAACCACTACTGTGCTACTCACTTCGCCATCATATTTCCCATTATCCTTTAAATGGATTATATAATATTGACCTTCTACAGGTCAGCCATAAGAAATGATATTAGAGTTTTTTATTGTAATACCTTTATTGAGATAAGTAAGAGGAGGTTCCTCAACCTTCTGTGCGGCGGCTGTAGGAGCTATTATCAAAAAATATTTTTGCTTGAAAAGTATTGTCTTCACATTTCTTTAAAATGAATGTTACCTTCCAATGTTATATTATACCGGATATCATTACTGATGTTGTAAATAAGATATTAAGTAAGGGCACTCTACTTTAATCATTTGTAGTATATTCTTTTTACATATTGGTTTTTACGATCATAGAATCTGTCATATTGTTAACTGAATGATTGTAAGAGACAGTTTCCATTTTTATTCTTTAAATTAATAATAAAAAAGGAAGAAAGATACAGAAAAAGAAAGAAAGAAAAAAGGAAAGGAAAGGAAAGAAACTATTTATATAGAAGGCCTTGTATATTATATATAATAAAATTAAATTGTTAAGAAATAGCTGGTTTTATTCTTGTCTTCATATGTTGTCAAAATAAATGAGTGCATTTATTTATACAAAAAAATAAATATAACAACAGGCTAATATGTCTTTTTTTTTGCATATAATTTTGCCTGGGTAGATAAAGCCAGAAACTGTTACAGCTATCATTCATCTGATGATCTTATGCGACGGTAATTATTTATATTAAAGCCTGTCATTAATAATCAAATTTATATCTTTGACTTTATGCGTTGAATATGTATAGATATCGTCTACCCAATTTATATTTATTACATTACATATATGTTATTATTATAACAGTAAAACAATAACAATAAATGGCTGTTATTTTGTTCCGTACAAGCGGTAGCCTCGATCTTAAACCAACATTTAAACCCCATAGCAATATTTTTAAGTTGATCAATTTATTTAGAATGCCAAACAAAATATTTATTGCAACACTTTCGTTAAGCTTCTTAGCTTCATTATTATTTACCCTAAAGTGAACTCTATTAGAAAGAGATTACCCCCTGTATAAAATAGGATTTGGCTGTCCGAATACCTGGAGTAAAGAAAAAGTTATCAAATATGATTTTCAAGCACTCGATTAGTAACTCGTTTGTATTTTAAATGTGAAGTTTCGTTATATGAAAAAATAGGATGGCAATGTAGTACCATTTCAGCATTTTAATAATAAAATAAAGTTCCAATAACAATGTGGAGTTAATATATAGTTCATAGATACCCAATCTTGTGTCTATTAAAACTTCAAAAAAAAATCACAAGGTGGTAGCTGGTTATTTTATTAAAGGAATGAAACTCCAAGCAGAATATGTATAAAATAGAGTTCCACACACACTATGTATAGTCCGATTTTAAGCTTATATTATACTATTGCAACTAATAATGACTAATATTAGTATTGTAGTTTTAAGCATGATTCCCTTTATCTCCAATGTACTCTTCAGTTTTTTTGTAGCTTTTTATGAATTACAAAGCATAATAGTATGTGGAAGTTATCTGATTATCCTGGTAGCTGAATTTTCGGCCAAAAACGGTAAGAAAAAATATAGTCTTCCGTATAATATGTATCGAATCAAATATATATATATATATATCACTGTTGGATGTGAACATGTAGAACCTTTTTTAAAAAGCAGAAACTAAAATAAGTAAAATAACTGGGAATAATGTTGTACGAAATTAAAGATCCGAGATCAATTATAAAAACTATAACTGAAAAGCAAATAAATGGTCAACTCCCTTATCAAAACATCGAATCAAGGCGAGTAAAAACAAAAAATATATTACTCAGTGCTATTCAATATAAATTAAGCAAATCAAATGGCTTGTGAAAACATTTTCTAGATGTAAATAACGAAGGTTCTAGAGGTTCTATACCCAGTGATTTATGACCAATTACAGTTTACAACTATGCAACACAAAAGTTTACACTACAGTCAAACGTATTACAAACCATAAATATCTGGTGCAATATATAGAATCTGATAAATATTATTATCTCAGCACTATTTTTAATTGATCGTCACATATTGTTATCTTATAAAAGCCAGAAGATCTGATAATTTAAAAGATATCTTTCTCACTTGTTACTCTATTTTCAAGATGGAAACACAAGAAAAAATGAATGAATCTACACTCTCCTTTGAAAAACAAGAGGATCAAGATAAAACTCAAGAGGTACCTTATGGTATCAGAAAAGTAGTACTGATGAAGAAATTGGCAAGCAAACGGGACAAAATATTAGTTATTACTGGGTAACTCTTCATAACATAAGCTGATAGATCCATATACTAACAAATTGATATAGTATTATTTTATTAGCTTGGGCTAAAAATTGGGAAGGAAACGTTGTTTACTCTGCTAATGTTGGAATCACAAGCTATTTCAATTCTCTTAATATTGCTAGTCTTATTAGCGTCGTTCTCTATATTTTGGACACAGTACTCTTACCTATGTACGCTAAGCTATCCGATTTAATTGGTAGAACAGAAGCTTTTTCAATTGCTATTTTCTTCTATGTTCTTTCTGGTATTGTTCAAGCTGTTGCAAAGAGTATGGACACTCTTGTTGTATGTACTTGAAATAAGCTTTTTTTCGTATATATGTCAATATGATACTTACTTCTTTTTTTTAGGGTGGGCAAGTTATCTATGCTCTTGGATTAACCGGAGTTGGCGTTTTGGGACATGTACTAATTGCAGGTATATATTAAATTCCTGTTTAACTTTAGAAAAACCGGTATTAACATTTCTATAGATATTACTTCATCTGCAAATAGAGGTCTCTTCCAAGCATTTTACGATTTTCCTGCTATGATCAATATTTGGGTTGCTCCTATTGTTGGAGAAGCTCTAGGTAGTCCAACAAGAGAAGACTGGAGATGGACTTATGCAATGATTTCATTCTGCATACTTGTTACTTCTATCCCATTACTAGTAGGTCTTTTCCGCCTGGAACGCACTGTCAAGCAATCTGGTCAACTAGAGCCAAGAAAGAAGAGTGAACCAAAACCTTTGATAGAGAAAATCAAGCATGTTCTAGTTGAAATTGACATTGTTGGAAGTTTGCTTCTAGTTGGATTTCTTTGTATGATCCTATTACCACTTGTACTTGCGACATCTCGCTGGGGTGGATGGAACTCTTCTAGAACCATTGGTTGTCTCGTTGCTGGTGCAGTTAGCGGAATTCTCTTTGCCATATGGGAACGTAAATTTGCCACGAAGCCCTTAGTTCCTTTAGGCAAGTGGGACACTCCTACACCTATTGCAGGTGTCATTTCTTGTGCAATGATCAGTGTTATTAGTGCCTCTAATTGGACGTATTTCATTACCTACCTGCAAATTTCTCGCCGTATTGGTAACCAAGAATCAACATATATTGATCGCAGTTACGATGCAGCATTCTTAATCTCCCAAGTTGGTGCTGGTTATGCTATGAAATACTTCAAGGTCTATAGACCAATTGTCTTTATTGGTATGTCTTTAATGATGATTGGTATTGGTCTTATGATTCCCTCTCGTTACCCAGACTCCTCCACTGCTTTTGTAGTAATTACTCAAGTAATTGCAGGTTTTGGAGCAGGAATGATCTATGTTCCCATTCTTGTCGCTGTACAAAGCTCAGTTCCTCATCAAGGTATAAACTTAATTTTAAATTCTAGGTTAAAATGTATTGACATGATGAAATAGATATTGCCGTAGCAACATCCCTCTTCCAAATTGGTGGATATATTGCTTCTAGCGTCGGTGGATCCATTGCTGCTGCAATTTGGAATGGCATGCTCCCTTCACAATTGGCTGCTCATGTTCCGGGTGAATATGATCCTGAATTGATTCTTGGCACCATTGATTATATAAACAAACTACCAGATGATCAACATGCTGGTGCAGTTGTTGCTTATGGAAATGTACAACGTATTTTGGCTATTGTTGCCCTTTGTTTAATGGTGCTTGCATATTTCTTTTTCTTATTTATGCGTCCACTTGGTTTAACCGACAATGATAGTCATGATGATATAGTTGTTGATAACGATAAAAAAGGCGATGAAGGTAATTAATCTAAAACTTTATTATACTTATGTATAAGGTATAATTATCTAAATACATTGTTTCTCATATTATTAGAACAAACTTCACCTTCAAAGCCAAAATTTAATTGGAGAAGAATGCTCTCTTAAATCCTACTTCTATTCATATAACTCTAACTACTCTATTAAATAATAAATATTAATACCCCGTATTAGGAAGAATAAATTATACTACACTATTTTAAGCTCACATGGTACTCTATCTAATCAGATTTTTGGTTACTGATCTTCCCAATTATTCACATTGTCTTATCCTGCCTTGCTTTATATCTAAGCACTTAGTTGCAGTTTTATTAACAATAGTGATAGTAATTATCATTGACACATATGACAGATGATACATAACCAAGCGATCCATAAAGATGATCTATGCTACGATGATGTTTACTATAGATATAGATGCCATCAATTGATTTTATGACCTGGTGTATTCATAAATATATTTTACTAAAAAAAGCAGTACTCATATATGAGCATACAAAAGTTTTTCTTTCTGTGTTCCATTTGGTTGAAAATGAATATTTGGAAGAGGTTGTGCAAAACTGCGGCACTCTACTAATATAGAATAAGGCGCGGTTTTAACGGACAATGGCTTTTGCTAGATCAAAATGAGTAGATCTGTATCTTAAACTGAATAGATGTAAGCTGGGAAAAAAAAGAAAACATTTTGCCTTTATCCATCAGTAGTTCTGATGAGCTAATCATTGACTTGTTGATACAAATGTGTTAAAATGCAAAAATATGATGCGTGTGGCTTTTTACTCGTAAAGCATTACTCATAATATCAGTGATAATGGAAATATCCACGTCTATTAGCATTAATAAAACACATAGTTTATATATATATAAGACCTTTACAGAATTCATACATTTACAGCTTATTTAGATACCTAATAACTGCTAGACTCTTTACATGAAATTAGGTACTCAATAGTGGCATGAATGGTAGTACCTGTCAGTTTCGTTTGATATTTTACTCGTTTCCTCTTTTAGATCTTTGACTCTTGGCAAGCTATACTTTAATAAAAATGAATTTTATTACACAGTTCTTTTAGAAACATGCAGGTGAGATCGAATATAACACTATAAAACAAAAAAATGATGATTCATTCAGCATATTAGCGAAAATAAAAACATCAGCAAGAAGATAGTGTCCATCACGAGAGCCCTATGCGGGGGTCGAACCCGCAGCCTTGGGATTAAAAGTCCCACGCTCTACCGATTGAGCTAACAGGGCTTTTTCTCGAAATTGAAGAAGTATATTTACACATCATCAATGTGTGGCTTAGACGTTCCGGTCCGGACAAAGTAAAAGCAGTGATTTAATCGGGAGATATGTCTGCTGTCCTGATTTTCTGTAAATTACAATGAAATAAAAGAGATTAGGTATAAACTATATGCTTAATAATAAATAGGTCCAAAGGAGTTTCGAGGCACCTTTCAATGCATAAATCCTACTTGCGTTTCCACTATACACAAAATACCTATTCAATCAAGATAGTGTGTATTGGACTTGGGCATATCAGATTTTCAGGTCTATCAACTATTCTTTTTCAGCAAACTTTCTCTGTATTAGCCACCAATTCAATGCAAATTCCATTAAGTTCATCACCGCCCCTTTCTTTGCACAAAGCTAGATCAGGGCATGTTACGATGTAGTTTTAATTTTGATACTAATCGGAATTTGTGGGTTTTTACGTGATGTAGGTTCGACCTTTTAAGATATTAAAGTTTTATTTTCCATATTAGGATGTGAGATCTTATTGTCAGATCCCTTCCCGCAATGCTTTAAATAAACAACTTTTTTTTTAATCTCTTTTCTTTCTATCTTCATTTTTAATATTAATTTTTCAAAATGGAAACAGCTGTACGTAAAGCCACACGTTTGGATTATAATCCACCCAAGCTAAAGCATCTTCTTAGTGAGTAAATATAAATAGTTTAATCAAAGCAAACGACCAACCTATTTTCTAGCTTTAAAAGCTATGACATTCGAAAATCCTGTTAGTATTGATGGTATTCTTATGGCACTCGAGAGAAGATTAAAGGAAAGATCCTGGATTGTAGGTTCTTTTTTTTTTTTGAAGGATAACTTTGAAAGGTACTGATATATTTCATATACCAAAACTTAGGTTACATATAAAGTTTTAGCTGTTGTTCATTATCTAATGAGAGAGGGTAATTGCGTACGTGTGGCTGATGGTGTTGTAAAAAGGCCAGGTGTACTAGATGCAAGTCGCATAAAGAATAAATCTTCAGGTAATCTTCGGAACCCAATAAGTGAGAGGTTTTTTTTAACTGTTATTTTGTTTAGCACCTGCAAATATGCATAATATATACTTGTATAGAGCATATCTCGACGAAAGAGTGATTTCATTTAGGCATTTAAGAAGAGATTATTCAACAGAAGTATCCTCGTCTGAAGGTCAAGGAAGATTGCGACATCTTTCTATTAAAGACGGATTATTAAAAGAAATAGCATCTCTACAGCGTCAAATGGAATCCGTTGTTAAATGCTCTGTACGTAAAAGAGAAAAAAAAAGAAAAAAAGGTGGATTAAGATATTAAAAATAGAATTTGTTTAGTTTTACTTGGACGAGGGAGATCCATCATTGACTATTTTTGTTTATCGAATGACCATTCAAGATAGCCTTGCTGTGTTTCAGGCGGTAAATGAAGGAATCGTCAATCTT
>VCJE01002356.1:4599-16621 GCA_024140265.1 Backusella liffmaniae | reverse complement strand
TGCCAAAAAAAATTTTTTTTTTTTTTTTTTTTAATTCTCGACATTTGCACCTCCCCTTTTTTTTCTTTTTTTTAACTTTAACTTTTCCTTTTTCTTTTTTATCTATATCTAATTCTTTCTCTTAAAGAAAATATGCAACCTACTAAAAAGGACACTTCAAAGACAGAGCAGCCGGAGCAGACAGCTGCAGGAGAGTCCCGCAAGAGAGGAAGACCTCCAAAGCCAAAGCAAGAAGAGACAGGCGAAACAAAGGAGGTAAAAGAAGGTGATAAGCAAAATAAGGAAGACCAAGTCAAGGATTTGGACATTGCATCAAAGGATGAGGTAATATAGCGATGACTGGAAGGAAAGGATAGAATAAAAGATGATAAACTTTTCATGTTGATTAGCCCGTGGTAAAAAGAGGCCGTGGAAGACCACCATCCAAGAAGACAGACCTCAAGAAGAAAATTGTTGATCCTTTGGCTCCTAAAAGAGGCCGTGGAAGACCAAAGAAGATTATTGCTTAAAAACACAATACGCGTTTTTTAGTATGAACAACAATAGCAAATACATATCATAACTAAGTGTAAATCTATATATAAGATTATATATGTCTTTATTGCAAACACAAACACTCACACACTCGCACAAAAAAATAAAAATAAAAATAAAAAGTACACTTAATAAAGCATGATATTTTTTGTTTATTTTTTGTTTATTGTATTAACAACTTGTGTTTGTACTTTTTTTTTTCACTTTATCTCTCTTGTTAGTTTTGTATTATATTTCAAATAATAATGTAGTTATTATATTTTACTTTATACAAAGAGTAAAAAATAGCATGTCACCAATCAAAAAGTCAATTTTTGTTTTCTACATATCAAAAACTAGTGAAAAATCAAAAGGCAAGTCTGGGCCTACTTCTAAAACATACTGTGGCTGAATGAATTTGATCTTGAGGGTCATTGCGAAATCAAAGGGCCTTTTTATTTTCTACAAGGTAAAAAATCCTGGCATATTTCTTTTATGATTATTATTCAAGTTTACTCTATTCGCACCAAGAATTTGTGCGAAAGAATACCAAAGTATACTATGTCAAAAGTGAGTCATGCCTTTACCTGTGCAATTCAGAGCCACGATGAAGTCCAGATGTGCCCCGTTTAAACTTATCTGATCTGTTCATATGTGGAGATTTAAAATGTGATTTTTTATTATATTAAGCTTTTGAATTTAGATATTATGAAATGATGTGATGTGTATTATCTTTTTCCTTTTAAAAAAGAAAAACGAAAAATGAATTGGAAAAAAAAAATGCCTTTGAAAAGAAAAATACTACAAAAAAAAAAAAAAGAACTACAATCCCTTCTTCTCTTTGATACGCTTCTCCTCAGCTTGGCGCTTACGGTAAGCGCGATATTTGACATCAGTACCGAGGAAATAATCCCACCAGCGGAAAGAGGATGCGTAGTTGCCAATGAAAGCCATATGGTGATAATCGTGATGATCGGCACCGGCCCAGAAAGGAATAAAATGACGAAGTGACCAAGGGAAATCATAGCCGGCATGGCAATCAATGGCCTGGAAGAGACGCATGACAATCCAGAAAAGCATAGTAAACAAATGAAGCTGCCACTCAGGACCAGTATGAAGATAGTATTTATTAAATGCGTGGTATACAAGTGGGCCTCCAATTGTGCCCAGCCCCAGCACACTTGTCTCGATCGGATGAGCATACTCAGCAGCAATACCAAAAGGAGCAGCATATTCATGATGAACCTTGTGGATCTTCTTGTAAAGAGGTGGATAATGCATCAAGCGGTGAACCCAATAATGATAGGTATCTTCGAAGACAAAAAAGACACAAATCTGTGGCCAGATATACTTCCTATGTATTTGAAAAATGATATTTAGATAAACCCTTAATAGACCCACTCCTTGCGATTATATTTACCATTCAGGGAAAGGTGCACTGATGTTCATACCGAATAAGCTAGCCATGGGGTGGAAAAGGAAAATAAGAGGACCTTCAAACAAGAAATGTTGATATAACACCTGCTTGGTGCATTTCCAGTAATCTGCATTGGTATTTACTTTATTCTATTATAAAGCAAGTTAGAAAAAAAAAATGGAAATAATGCAAAAACAGACTTACAGGTTGAATCTTATATTTTTTAAAATAGGGAATAAAATCACAGATGAGGAAAGGAACAAAACGACCAAAGTACACAATTTCATGCATGACAAAAGCCAATACACCAGTAACAATCAATGGGTTGCGTCCACGATAGAGTTCTTCCCATTGATTTTCGAGCCAACCCAACTGGTACCCACCAGGTATATCTGCCATGGTTGAATTCATGTCGATTTTATTTTAGATAAATAAATAAATAAATAAAAAAATTTATCTGATTAAATAACAATAAGACAAAAAAGAAAAGAAAAGAAACAAGAATTGGGAAAGTAGTGTTTAAATAGTAGACTTTTCGGTAAGAGACACCGAAGAAAAGAGACTGTTGGAATTCTGTTTAATGAGGTGATTTTTGTTCGGAAGTTCAACTCAAAGTCTAATGCGAATGTGAATTCGTGTCACATATAATTGTATCTTGTCAATTCGCATTCTGATGTTTAAAAAGGGGGGCAATCAGAAACAATAACGATAATACATGTTTCGTAGTCATTAAGATGGCATAGATTACAATAAGGGAAATGTAGTAGAATTGAAAAATACAAAAAAAAAAAAAGCTGGAGCTCAACGCAGATGAAGAGCATTTTGATAGTAATTGAGGACTCAGAAATTTATAAACTCAGTGTTTTCGTTTTTTTTTTTGGTTTTTGATCAATATGCTTACTTTTTTTCTCTTTGCTCGTTACTTAATATATTGTTTTACTAAACACAGAATAAAGAAAAGGTAAAAGAAAAAAAAAAGAGGATAACATGTTTAAGGTATCGTAGTACAGAACTGCTTGTTCTCAGGATCGTGCCAAAACGCCATAGCATTTAAAACACCTAGATAATGTGAAAATAAAGCAATTACAACGAATAAGTGAAGTATCTGGTGAGAAGCACCCTGTATATATATATTGTCATTTTTTTTTAATATACACACATCAACGTTAATATTATGTCTCTGATTATTCGAATTATCATATCGACTTACAAAGTAATTGAAACGGCCAGGTAAAATGCGTTCAGGAATACGACATCCATAGATTAAAGCGCCAGTGAAATAACTACCAGCCATTAGCTTCGTGTTTGAAAGAGTCAACGCTTTATAGGAAGTATCCAGCTTTTCTTTTTCCCCAAATGATAATGATGGTAATAATAATACTGGTTATCTATAAAAAAAAAATTCTTATACTTTACGCCATAGACAGAGATTTGATGAAACGTAGGATTCAAACCAAACAAGCCAAGAGAAAGGAATAGAGAGGTACGAACCCAATGGTATGCTGGTGTGCGAAAATGCTTCAACAAGGTCACCGTCGCCTTGATTTTTTTTTATCATTAATTCTAGTGCAGATAGTGCTAACATATTCTAAAAAGAAGGAAAGAAGGAAAGAAGAAAAGAAAAAGACAACACTTACGGTGATTGAACCCAGACTAACTATACAAACCAGGTACACAGCTTTAAGTAAAATTTAGAAATAAGTATAACTATTTTTTTTAAGCGCTAAAATATCCTATGTTCCTGACGTTACCTTGAAGATACTGATGACAATAAAATCCATAATAAATCAGAGAAAAAAAGAAGAGCCCCTATGTCCGTGGTGTTTTAGATATTTATCAAAATGAATATACAATTATATGGCATATATTTACACAGTCAGAAAAGTAATACCAGCATAACTGCATCTATTTTATGAAGCAGTCACTTTTTCAGAATGACATGCAAAATAGTGAAAGGATGAACTAAATCCAAGGCATATTAATGCACACACCAAAAATAGGAAAAAATAGGTATCATCGAAAACGGTTAAAGACTCTCAAAAGGGCTGAGCCCATAAAGAATGAAGTCCAAAACCAGCAAAGATAAAGAATGCTATCAGATGACTATACACGTTAGCTATAATATATGGATGAGTACTGATATATGGCCCGACTTGATTGATTTTACCACTCTCGTTATGAAGATAGAATAGGCTTTTGAAACAATCCATATAATTATTCATTTGAGGTCGATAGCCGTAAGTGATAAAGATATTATCTCTCATCCACTCTGGAATTTCATTCCAATGAAATACTCTTTTTTTTGCCTTTTAATAAAAGATACTCATAGCAAACAGAAGAAAGGGGAGGAAGTCGCAAAAATTGTTTCATTTTTTTTGTTTTTTTTTTATTGTTTGTAACTCTCGGCAATGTTTTTAAGCCCTACCCCTCCCCTCAATTATTGGTAATACCCTGTTTAAGGGCCACTTGTTCTACTTGACACAGAAAAGGCTTTAAAGCAAAAAAAGGAACAGGAAACTTTGTCAGTGCAAGGATGACAAATAGAGCTCAGTCGAAGTTTGAATATGGGCAAATCTTATTGTGACTGATTTTAACTCATGCTGATTCTTATAAAAGATTAATAATGTCATTATTAATATTATTTACACACTTTTCTTCTTCTTATATTATACAAAAAGAATGTTTACCGGCCTTGTTGAAATTGTAGGCAAAGTTTCCTCTATCCAGGAGAATGACACTTCAGAATCTGGTGGAAATGGTTGGACTGTCACCGTTTCTGATGCCTCAGACATCTTGACTGATTGTCATATTGGCGATAGCATTGCCATTAACGGTAAATCACTTGTACAAAGTAGAATATAAAACGGAAGACTAACCGAAGGACTCGTTACAGGCACTTGTTTAACAGTAACAGAGTTTGATAAGGATTCTTTCAAGGTGGGTGTTGCTCCTGAAAGTTTAAGACGTACAAATCTCGGTAAGGATAATCTAGCCTAAATAATAATATCAGCAACTTAAAACATACTATACATAAAAAGGTGATTTGAAGGAGGGAAGTCCTGTCAATTTGGAACGCGCTATGGACGCTCAAAAGAGATTTGGTGGTCACATGGTACAAGGACATGTTGATAACACCGTAAAGATCATCTCCATTAAACCAGAAGGTAATTCAATCTGGTTCACTTTCCAATTGAATGAAGAAGATAAGGATATGATGCGCTATGTTATTCCAAAAGGTTTTATTTGTTTGGATGGTACTTCACTAACAGTATGTGATGTTGACGATAACGAACGCACTTTCTCCATTATGATGATTGCCCATACCCAGAATCATGTCATCATGCCAACAAAGAAGATTGGTGATCGTGTTAACGTTGAAGTCGATATGTTGGCTAAATATGCACTCAAGAGTTTGGAAAATGCCATCATGACAAACCAAGGCATTGAGGAGCTGGTAAAGCGTGTTCTCAAGGCTTAAGTGTTTTTATGTAAAAACTACGCAGAGTCGTTATTTTGTTATTAGTAAATAAAATCGGTGTATTTAATTTCAATGTAAATGTTAAGACTCAGTGGAGTATGTGGCGAACAATGGAGATTTCTCACGAAATTATATTCTGGAACTTTAATTTACATGAGTATATATATAAACTTTTTATTATTATTATTATTAATAGAAATGTTACAGGTGTCTAAAGTATTAGTAAATAATAATAGTGCAAGGTACACAATTAAATGAGATAAAACAAAAATACAGAGTTTATAGTGTGGTATTGTAGAACTTTAAGGTGTTGGAACTTTGAATGTTCATCCATTCTTTGATACCTGCAAGAGAAATGTGACCTGTGGGACCGTTTACGGCCTGCTGGAAAGGAATTGAAGTATTCATTCTGCTAGCAAAATCAGTGGCGACAGTCATATTAATTTGACCGGGCATAGTGGATCCTATAGCATTGGCCATGACCGAATTGGTAGTATTAGTAGTATTGGGGGTCATTTGAGAGGCCAATTCACCCAACAAATTGGTACCAACACGAGGTAAGGTCTTGTCCCAAGCAACATCCTCTTTCAACATAGAGGTCAAGTTGTTGATGCGATCATTCATGGCAACAGGGTTGATCAAATGCTTAGTGAAATTAACCAATAAATCTTCATATTGCTGTCTAAATTCAGGAACCTGGAGAATCTTTTCTGTTAATGGGCGAGTATAAAAACCAGGGAAAGTGGAGTAGTTGCCGCTATACATATCATCTAATGGAAACATGGAGGATCCAATGGTCATATCCATATCAGAAGAAATATAAAAGAATTTTCCAGTTTCTGGTTCTTGGTATACATAGTAGTTATCAGCCATGGATGAGTAACCATCAGAATAGCCATTAAGAACTTCGAGTGCAAGCCTATGATGTTTGAATCATTTTAATAAATAAATTAATATTCCCCAATAATCACACACACACACACACACACACACACACACACACATATATATATATATATATATATATATACAAAAAAGAATACTTACGATCGAAGGAATGAATCGGTATATAACTTTTTGTTCCATACTTCAACAGCATTAGAAGTATTTGTAGGAGCCTCAACTATAAACTTGGTGAACTCCATCAATGGCTTATAGTTATCCTTTTCACCCTTGGAAGCCTTGACCTTGATGCTGTACTGGCCCAAACCGTAATCTGAAATATTGCTAGTGTAGCTTAAATCGGATATTTGGTTACGCTTACCGGATTCCGCGGTCTGGAATGAGCCTTGGTATAGGTAGCCGTTTTTATATTTCTCACCACCATTGAAGACGTTGGACAACCAGGGATCTTGGAAGGTATCAATAAGACCAAACAAACCAAGCTCTTGATCATTCATAAAGACACGACAAAATGTGAATTCTGCTGATAAAAGGCCTACAGATTTTAAACTATCATAGGCTAACTGTTCACGCAAGTAGGATGGATCGGTTGCTAATGCTCTGAGCTTGAATCTTCTGTAGTCGTAGATTCTATCCTTCTTCTTTAATTTGATGTTATAAGAGAGCTTAGGCATCCAACGAGAACTACGACCAGCCAAAGATATCTTGATGTTTTCATAGGTTAAGGTATCATTTAAACTGATATAAGTCAAGTTTCCTTGTACATCGGCATCACTGCTGACATTTTTGTGCATAGCGTTAATCAAAGTTTGATTTCCAGTGAAGTGAATTGTTGGAATTTGGCCATCAATATGGAGATCAGAAGAAATACGGTTGATAGGATCCAAAGGTTCATAAAGCACAGGTAGCTTAGCCAAGTCGCGCCTATTCCATGATCTGTTGAAGAATTCATTTGGAGTGCTAGATTTAGCAGGCTGACGAAGGAAGGGCTCTACCTCTGTATTGTTATTTTCCTTTGTGATTTTGACATAACGGTAGCCTGATTTGGCAGCTGGTGCACTACCGGTGTAAAGAATGGGTGCTTCTTCCTTTGGTGTGAGGCGGTAGGTAACATTATCAACGATGACACCCATAGTATGTGTTTCATTCAAAAGATTAATGACACTATAGTCAACATTTGATGTTTGGTTTAACTGTGCACTAGCCAAAGCAAACAGTCCTAAAACTAAAAATGAAAAAATTAGCATATAGTTCTTAGTGCTCCAAGTTTATACACTTACATAATGGCAATGATATAGCTACCATAGTGATTTATATGCGATTTACAGTTTTTAATAAAGTTAAAAAAAAAAAAAACTATATTTTTAAGGTGTTTATATAGATATGTCTAGTCTCAGTCACTATTCCTAATTTAATAGCGAGGTTTTAGTTTCATTCGGCCCGGTTCAGTGCCGATTCTTGCCACTTGCTCTGAGTTTGGAAGCATCAAACGAATGATGTCCACTATGTACCTTCTTGTAGTATTGCAGAAAAATAAACTAGTAAATATGCATATTGAATTTAGAGTGCAGGTACTTGATCCACACTTTACCGATTTTTTTTGTTTGAGATCACATATTAAACTTACGTGATTGTGTATATTCAAACATATATATATAAATATATATTTAATGCTTACTTAGTTTTACCCAGTATTTTTAACTAAATGTTTACATGTCTTGTCGAATTTGAAGAGCGCAAAACGATGAGCGGGTACCGTTTATGCCTTTCCGATCGAATGGTGGGTGATTTAAGAGGTAAAGTTTCTCTCAGTTCCTGATAGAACACTTATTAATTATAGGCGGTGAAAAAGCTGAATTCATATTTAAACTTTGTATGGAGTGGATATGTTTATCATGAAAGTGTCAAATAGAATAGCACAGAAAATTTGGCTGATACCGAGAAAAATAAATAAAAGTCAGTTGATGCTTAATCCCTTGCTCCTTTGGATATATGTAACTCTATGCTCTCTTTATACCTTTCCTTTTTGATCCAGACATAAGTACATGTTATAATTGATCGCATTAGTGTCCACGGTAGATGCTGCTTTATGGGAAAAAACACACACCAAAAAAGGACTTCATATATGCATATTCTATGGATATACAAAACACTGAATAAAAAAAAACAAAGGTTAATAAAAGTAGCCAAATACAAGCTTCTAAACTGAATATTATGTATGATTAAGGCATTTTTTTTTATCCATCTAAATATTTTATTGATACAATAGGTACATGCATCACGACTAATGATACCCGGAAAGAGTCCAAGTCCCGATAAAAGACACAATTTGAGTCCGATTTGCAAAGGAAATGAATCTCTAATACTTTACAAAAGGAAAGAGTCATTATTCGGTCGTTTCACGAACCCAAAGAAAGTTAAAAAAAATGCGGATGTCAGTTTGTAAGAATGATATGAGTGGTAGGATTAAGCAAAAGAATCCAAGGCATCATTTTCCAACCGTAAAATGGGATTCAATACATGACTAATTATAAGTATAGATGAAGCTTTGGCTTCATATTATACGGTGGTATTATAATGAGATAAAGAAACATTTGTAAACGGGGTTGTCGCCGAAAAAGAAGTTTGTACAAGTAGGAACTTATAAATAATGCATTGTGCTCCCAGTGACCATTTTACACGTAAACATTTGAATTGCTTTGCTTTTCTAAAAAAAAACATGTCTTGGTCAAAAATAAATACTAGAAATCAATCACTTTTGTCTTGTTTTTGATTGGTAATATGTTTACAGAAAGTACCTTATGACTCCCTTCAATCTCAGACCTGCAGATCAACGTAGTTCGGACTTGATTTTGAAAAGAAATTAAAAACATTACCTTATTTACACTAAAGACTAACAATAAGTATGTGTTATCCTCCGTATACAAAAAAAGTACAAGCGGGAGATTAATCTAATGATTTTGAGTACACCACACTTGTGGGTATGTTATAGCATTAAAGTTTATTACTGTCTTATTCAGAAATATTTTATTTTCATATTATTGGTAAAGGAAAAATATTTAATAAGAAAACTTCGGATGATTAAGCGTTCAAAGCACCACAATGTATTGTATGATATTAAAGCGATAGGATATTGTTTGAGCCTCTATTAAATTCATTTGTTATGCGAACAACTTGTAGCAAAGCAAAAACAATGGAGATAACTACTGATCCAAGCTCAGCCATTTTTTTGTACGTGAGTTCAATATCTAACCAATTTACTTGATAAAGTCCTATTTACAATTGCATATTGTATCATTATTGTATTCTTATAGATAAAATACGAGAATAACTCGATAATGCAGCGTTTCAGATTTCTAGTCTAGAATGCACGATTGATGGTATCTAAAGTCGGACAGTTCTGCAACATGAATGGTTTTTATATATTTATAAAAGAGGCAAATTGGACATCTGATTCAATCGATAACCATTTCTCTTTTATCTGATGAAAGGGTAACCAACATGAGTGGAATTCTTTATCCCAACAAAAATTGATCTTTTCAACATTGCCAAGGTGACGAACCAAAACAGTCTAAACTTAAAAAGGATAAACGTAGTCACTCTTTTATTCCTTCTTTCTTTCTTCCACAATCAGTAAGCTTTTGTGTTTTGTTCAATCCTCTACACTCACTCGTTTATATACATATATTTATATATATATTTTATATTTATATTATAAAACACACGCACAGCTTCAGCTTGGCAGTTGTTACCAGTATCATTATGCAACCAGACGAAGTTCAAAACACACGTGAATCTTTAGAAAACCAATTAAATGAATTATTGCAGGTGTTATTCGAATTAAGTGTAGTTGTATATGATTTTCAACCAGACGGAAATAAGCTTGTGTGGGAAAAGATGTAAATTTACTCTACTTTTTTTTTTATATATATAAAAGCAAATGTAAATGAGTTATTAAATTGGCTGCTTTTAATAGAAATGGCATCCTTGAACATTATAAAACAATTGATGAACTCAAAGATGGACTTGATGCTTTTATACCGGAAGAAGTAATAAAGTAAATTTTAAAAGCAGGAGGACGGGATATAGAGTGGATCATCAATGATTTATACGAATATATTATTATTATTAGTTTTGTAGAACATGGGAAGAATCCTGATATCTTCACCCAAGGATTTGTAGATAGAGCTGCAACAGAGAACCAGCATACAAATGGCAAAATAAACGCTGTTAACGTAATTGCAATACACTTTGACAATATGCTCATCTCGCCTCTAACGCTTTCAGTTTTGCTTTTAGGATTTCCGACATTTACTATCAGAAGAGTTTGCAAAGTCCTTTCCAGATCTTTATGATGATGCCAATATTCTAAAAGCAGAGGAGGCTAACTCTGCAAGCCCTGATGAGAAATCATAATCAAAATAAAAATATATCACGTGAATAAATAAGCCACGAACATTTGGCTCCATTTTCTCAAGTTGAGTTTGTTTTTTGTTTTGTTTTTGTATACGTTTTCTATTCGTCTTTAAGCGCCATCATGAAGTTAACAGCTGATTTACTCTCTGACAGTGTTTCTCGTATCAATCCCTTGGGTGACCGTGAGCTGATTCTCCGAGGTATTTAGCTTTTATTTATAAAGGAAAAAAAAAGCTGTTAACACGCGACTGATGATTTAAATAACAATAATATAAAAATAAGATTACAAAATCCCTGTTATTGAAAACATTGGCGTTACAAAGGTTTGCTATTTAGTTGATATCGTTTGCGTATGTATATTGACATTGTATTAAAAGGATCTTAACGACACTATTGACTTTGTAAATAACGACTTACGTGTACTCGGTAACTTTCCTCGCTTGAATAGACTTCAAAACTTATTCCTCAACAACAATCGTATCAGTAAAATTGAAGGCAGTATTCATGAATTTTTGCCCAATTTAAAGACCATCATTCTTACCAACAATGCCCTCAGTGAGTTAGGCGATCTAGAGCCTTTAATCCAATGCAAAAAGTTGACACATTTGAGCGTGATGGATAATCCAGTCGCAAAGAAACCTCACTATCGTTTGTATATAATCTATAAATTGCCCCAGGTTCGTGTATTGGACTTCAACAAGGTCAAATTGACCGAACGAAAAGAAGCAGCTGCACTATTTGCAAAGGAGGATGGCACAGATAACGATTTGGCAAAATCAATCACAGACAATAAGACAAAGACATTTGAACCTGGAGAGGGTCTTGAGAACCAAGGCGGTGTCAGTCACGGTCTTACCCCTGATGAGCAAATGAAGATCAAGGTGAGTTGGATATACTTGTACTTTTCATTACCGCATCTAACTCGATTGATGTTTTGGTGAATACAGGAGGCACTCAAACAAGCAACATCTCTTGATGAAATCTCAAGATTAGAACGTTTGTTGAAAGCAGGACATGTTCCTTCTACTAAAAAGGGACCAGAAGGAGATAATTAATGAAAATAAAAGGATAAATATGAGTATATAATTATTATGCGTGGGTCTTATGATGGAACGTGATGAGTTGGCTGTAATGTGATCAAATTGATGATGAATAGATACCATTTTCATGTGCAAGATACCCGTCATATTTATGCTGGAATCTTTGTACTTCTTTCCATTCTGGATACATGATTAGCTTTGCTATCACGTTAGGATGACAATGCTATTTATGATAGTTTGTCATATGTAAAAGAT
>VCJE01002354.1:22153-46626 GCA_024140265.1 Backusella liffmaniae | reverse complement strand
AAAAAAAAAACTAAACAAGTTTATACTCTCGACATTACACACACACACATACACACACACACACATATATATATATATATATATATATATATATACATACACATATACACATCCGCATTATTGTTCTATGTATTCAAATGATAATAAATAATCTGCACATATTTATTTTTTCCTTTACTTCTTTTGTACACAAGCAAAATCCGTTTTTTTTTCTGTGTTTTTTTTTAACCTCTTCCACAGATATGATAACCACGATGAATTTCTTATTTGTATTCGAAAAATAGTATTTATAATAATAATAACAGTAATTAAAATGGTAGAATAGACACTGCTCGACCACCAATATAAGAGAATCCGTATCTCAATGTAGGCACGCCGCCCGGGATATAAGAACCAACATACCAAAGCAATGCAACAATCTGAATGATGGCAGCAATGATTGTAATAATACCACTACGAAGCTTATAATAATGGTTATTTCATCATTTTATAGATCAAGTTTCACTCCGTTACTTACCCCAATCGATGCATATAACGTTAAAATCATGGATCCAACATAGCTTACTGTAAAGGGTAATCTCTCCATGGAAATCATGTGTTTGATATGAGACCAAGGTCCACGTAATAGAGCTATACTAACAAGCACCAAAATACTACCCACTGTATTTGTTTTGTTTTGTTATTTTAAAGCCGTTATTCCCATATCACCCTTTTATTCCCGTATCATACTTACATGTGAAAGTGGCTGCAAATTTACCAGGGAAGATAGGAAACATTGGTATAAAGAAAAAGGACTAAAAAAAAAAAAGTGAGCCTACTATGATAACACTGTATGGGGAAAGCACTTACCAGAGTAAAACAGCCAATGCCCAGTGCAAGACATAAACCAAAAGCCATGACTCTCTAAACATATACAAAGTATAAACATTCCTTTTCCTGCCTTCTACAACATTCGTCTTTCTTTATGTGTGGGTTTACCTCTACACGTGAAAGTTGATAAAACGGAGGCTCTTCTTCCTCTGTGTTATTTCCAATGGGGATATAACCTTGTACTGTGTTACTGACATTAGAGAAGGTGTTGCTTGCAGATTCGCGAAAGTTTTTAAAGATGCCACTTCCACCATTGCTGCTGCCTCCGTTTGCAAGAGGCAGTGAGATGCCATTGTTCCGACTGGAGGAGGATTGGAAGTTGCGAAGTGAGTTTTTAAAGGTATTTTCTATTTGAGACATATAAGAAAAAGAGCTTATATTTTTTTTATTTTTCATTGTCAGAAGCTTAATATTATGGCCCATCCAGTCACGGATCTCCCTTTTGGATCCAAAAAAAACCAATGAATTCAGTTGATCAAAACACTCATAACGTAGTATCTCATCATGATAATAAAAGTGAAAGTAATAAGTGCAATGCTTTGTGGAGAATGTATGGATAGGAACGCCAAGAAAATCATAAAGAATACTAATAGAAACTAAGCCTAACATCAACTGGATTTCTTATTATCGATGCTTTGACTCTTTTAATATATTTTATTTATAAGGTCCATATTTATATAAAACATAATCTGGAAAACTAAGAGAGTGTTATTAGATTCAAACTTTTAGTGGTCATTTACTACCAATTCTTTATGGTTTTTTTTATCGTTGAACCAAATCCAAGAGTCTTGTGAAAATTTTGTAAGACAAAATTAAAGAATAATGTCGAAAATAACCATTTGTTTCTTTTGAAATGGTCATATCTCAAACAAAGCCATTAATTTATATCTGTTATCTCTGTGAACGCTTTATGAATTGTATACAATCAGTTTTGCTTTTCTTGTATTTTGTGTATGTTTGTGATTGAAGTATAAACAAAAAAAAATGAGTACATATTTTTCAACTATGAATGACTAACAGTTAATTTATTAGGAAGCGACACCGTTTATTATTATTTTGCTCGACAAGCTGAAGCAAAATATTTCAGTGCTCAAATAGAGCAAGGAAAAGCATGTTATGATGGATACAGTGTCAATTCCGCGTTTGTCTTGATCGGCCCATTCTGCAGAGCACGGAAACATGGAAGCCCAGTTCAAATTAGGGGATGTTTACGCTCTTGGAACTACTAGAAGTATTCCCGACACTTATAAATGGTACACAAAGTCAGCTATTCAAGGTCAAAAAAAGGCACTGATTAGTTTGCACAACCTTTATCAAGAGGATATCAAGACGCACTGCTGTCAAAATGTATGTATATATCTAAATATATCTATTATAGAGGCAATTCGACCCATAGAAGCTTAAATAATATAAAGTAAGAAGTAGCTCAGTTCGAAAAGAGCCGAAAAAAGTACAGTTAAACTGGATAAATAGAAAACATACCGGAAAAATCCTTTGGTGCGATGCTGGGGTGTTTATATCAGAGATATTGTCACCTATTTGGCTTGTTATAAGAAGGTGGAATCTCACTTTGCATCCCTGATTATAAGCATGGCTAGAAAGCACTATCGTTAATGTTAGATAAATAAATGTTTTATTGGGTCCAGACTCCAGTTTTACAAAAATACCCTTCAAAATTTTGAGTCTTTCCCCTCTAATACACTTTGAGATATGATAATGAAATACAATGTCTGTTTTTCATAAGCATCACACCCACCATACCACACAAATACAAGTATGGATTAAATAGAAGAGATTTTATTTTATTATTATGCTGAAAAGGCATATATTCAAAGGTGACTGCCTGAATCACTCTCTTGGTCACTTCCTTCTTCCACTTCCACCTCCACTTCTTCTTCTTCTTCTTCTTCTTTGTATATATAACGAATAGCCGGAGTATCACTAAACCGTACTTTTTTTATTGGTTTTGTTGTTTGTACACTGCTTGATGGATCATTTGTATAATGATGGTCTTTTCTAATATATTGGGGATCATGTCTATATTCCTGGCTTTTAACGATAGGCTTTCGCTTCACAAAGCTGCGGGCAGCATGGTGTCTATCATCATGATTGAGAGATGCATGACGAGATACACCGTGGTGGCCCATCTCCTGATCATAGTAGCGGGTTGTTGGTATATCTTCATATGTATAGCTATGTTGGTGTTCATTGTAAGGATAATGGTAATGGCGTGGATAGTGCTGAGGCGATGACATCGGGGAATGAACCGGAGATGGTATATAATAGCGTGGTGTTGGCGGCATAAAAGTAAGTGGAGGTGAGGGTGAATGATGGTTTAATAATGCAGGATAGGATTGGTCAACAGATATAACGTTTACGGTCGGTGGACAATGGATGGCGTAGTCTTGTTTCATGGGTACAGTCGCATATATTTGTTGAATGCGTTGGATGAAGCTCCATAGCTCGGAGGTCATCTGTTGACATTGGGAATGGGGCAGATTTTCATGTCTCGGATCTGGATTATGCTCACGAAAGTCAAGGGCAATAATGGGTTGGGTTTTATCAGGTCTTTCGTCTTTAATTTCAGGACTTCTTCTAAACTGCTTGATACCAGTTACTATGTATAATAATAGTGAATAAATATAACAGTAATAGTATATAAAATATAAAATACCAACCTATAATGACAGGCGGGAATCCGTTACTCGTTGTTTGTCTCTGAATCAGTATGATCGGATCTGGTTTAAGAGACGAGCAATGAACAGTGAGCAGTACAGGCTCGTTTGGACCCAACTGACGATCACTTTGGTATTTTGTTATCTGTGAATGAGCCAGCTTGGTAAGTGTAAGGTGAGAAAAGGAGTTTTTTTGTTTACAGGAGAAAGAAAAAGAAAATCAACTTGTGTTTGTTTATATTATATTATTTATTTATATATATTTAATTTTTATTTTATTATAAATAAATAATAAAAAGGGAGGTGTAGAGCGAAAACAATAAAATTACATTAACCAGCTCCATACACTTTTGTAAATGGTTGCCATGACAAATTCTGTCGACCTGGTTTATAAATAGAATATAAATCAATATAATAAGATATAATAACAACAATCATGATTTACTTACCTTGCATTCTGCTCTCTGGCATAAAAGGTCTTGCATTGCTCAATGTAATCATATCCTGTTGCATTGGCTGCGGCGTCTGAGTGGGCGAGTGTAATCCCATCCCTGCTGCCTCCGCTGCTATATTCATTCTCGCCTTAATTGCACTCTTTCTTTGTGAATGATACCCAGTTTCTTCATGTGTATTATTGTTCATATTCATTAAAAACTGTTCATCCGTCAGCTCATGTTCAGGTGGAATGGCAAATGCTGTACGGTGTGTCTTTTGAGGCTCTCGATCTGGTAGTATCACACCTCTTCTCGCCCTTGTACCTCTTCTCTTTCGTCTATGTAATATAACATTAACTCAAATTAAGCATCAAACCAAGGAAATACTTGACTTGCCTGGCTTCTCTCATACGATCCTTTTCCATCTTTTCAATTTCAACATCCGTCAATTCCAGTATAATGGGTGTAAAGCGCTCAATGAGACTGTGATCACGAACAATTCCATTCACACTGGGTAAAAAGCTATGTCGAAGGTCGTCATCCAAAATACCCGTTCCATCAAACTCATAACCTGATAATAGTAATGATTTGGTATAAATATGGACTTGCTCTCGTATAGAATGAGCAATTGCAGTTCTATCACAATAATGAGATGAAAACACTCTCTCTTTTTAACATTACAACAACTTACTTAAATTCACCACCAAGTCCCAATTCAGTAGCCAATCGTTCTGCAAATGATTCTGGTGAGTTTTTTGTACAAGTGATATCCCACTCAAACTGATCAATCAATTCACGATTCCCCACTGTAATATCCAATTTGATCAAGGTACGTAATTCGTTGTATTTTTTGATGGGTTTTTCATCCTCTTCCTCGTCTTTGGGTTGTTGTACTTCCAATTCCTTTACTTGTTCATCTTGATTTGATATCAGCATACTCGCTGCATTTAAATAATAATCATCCAATTGTTCGCGGATCGCTTTGGCTATTTGATTTGCAACAGGAGGCGGTAGTTTTAAATCTTCACACATCACTTCCCCAAACTGTTCAGGTGTTACCAATGTTTCTATAATCATTCGTGTTATTATTGTCGTCATCATCTTGTTTTGTTGTTTTTTTCTTTTACCATTTAAATTCCAGGTAAATGTGTCTCTCAGCTTGTAACCATCATGTTCCAAATCAAGTCGAATAGGAACCAGAGTATCTTCTTTACTTGCTTGTTCTGTAAGTGCAGTTAAAGGACTAACTCACAAGGTAAGTTTTTTAAAACACACACACACTTTTCTCTAAATCAACTTACAATTTAAACTCTTTACTTGCACGTAGTCTTTTTCTTTGGTGAGGATACACCACTCTATTAGGTGCGTTGCCATAGCGACGATATCCTTGTCCAAACAAGAGTAGAGGTCCGCTTTGTAAACGAATACGACGTTCATGGCCTGATAATTCAATCAGTTGTTTCTTTTCTTGAGCCACCTGAACATGGCGTTTATGCTGGGTATTAAGTGTCTCTTGATATTGTTGATCGCGAGTTTCATAGGATGTTAAATGCTTTGTGTGTGTTTTGGTTTCAATCTTGGTGGAGGGTGTGGTGTTGGCGGTGGATGTGGAGGGTGAGTTTACTGCTGGTATAACGAAAGGTTGCTGTTGTGGTAGTGGCTGTTGTTGAGGGGGACGTCCGTATCTTGCCCGTGCTTCTTCCCAGGCACGCTGTTGTTGCTGTTGCTGCATCATGATAGCAAAACGCTGCTGTTGTTGTTGCTGAAGCTGTAAAGGTGTGAGATGACTTTGCATCATTTTGTTTTCATCTAAGGTTTAAAAGTGGAAGAGAGAACAATAATAATAAAAAATTGAAAACTTTCTCTCTCCTTAATTTATGGAATATTTTGGTGACGTATTTTTAAAGAAATAAAGGTACAAAACAACTTGATCGTTGGTTTTGATATGAGTATAACAATGATGGAATGTAGTAATAATAAAAAAAGGGTAGCAATTCAAATTACAGCAGTGTACAATCATCTTATTTAAGGAATTACAAATAAAAAAGTCTGGATCAGTCTAGCGCTCGGACCAACTGCCTGTTTGTTGATCATACAGTTCAAATTGTTTGGTCCGATTCGCTGGCCTGGGTACAAGCTTGGCCTTTCCCCTTGTATATCTTAATCACTCTCACCACTAGTGTCATTCTAGTTGCCAAAACTGTAATACTTGAAAGCGTATAACAACGGGCATACTATAGCAGCACGTAATATTTGCATTTTATATTATAATAGAGAAGGTGTAAATCAAGACTTTAAACTCGCTTTACAGTGGTTTTTAAAGGAAGCTGATAGTGGAGATGATTTTGCCCAAAATCATATTGGGTTCCTTTACGAAAATGGCAATGGTGTTAAAGTAGATAAACACTATGCTTTAGAATGGTACGAAAAAAGTACTGAAGGTGGATTTGAAGTGGCAAAAGCAAACGATAAACGTCTGCATGATCAAGGCTTTTATCTTGATGACACTCAAAAGAGTAAGCAGTCATAATAGTTTATATCAGTTCTTTATTCTAACAAAGCCATTACATTTTAGGGACAACTTCAAACTGAAAAAGATTTGGAAGCGCAAAAGTCGAAAATCGAATCGCTTTAAAATTAATTAAAAGCTTCAAAACAAAAACAGTTAGCATCTGATAAAGAGAACAAACTATTAAAACTTTTGTACGCACTTACTCTGCTTTTTCCAAAAACGGATAGTCATCCCAAGTTTTCATAAAGAATATACTTTCTATCAAATAATTGAACTCTTCCTGTTTGGCACATTTGGTTTCTTCATATAGAATTGTTTAGTTAATAATACATTTTTTTTTTTAAAAATACTGGTTGGCACTATTGATTATGAGCCAGATCGTATGGCCAGGGAAACAAAATGATCTTAGGCCTTTAAAGGGATCGCCTGGCTCGGTAGTAAGCTGTAATAAGCCATAAGTAATAAAAAATAATATAACTTACGAAACTTATTTTACCAACGTAGTTTAACTTGGGAAATAATACACAACATTACTCTTTTAATAGATTCATTTGTCAGACTGACATTAATAGCGACTCTGGAACGTGACCCGTCACAGTCCTATAGACATTTTAAATAAAATGTACTCAAACAGTCGGTTCTATGACCCATAAAAGAGGCAATATTATAGCAGCATATCCTTTAGCTAATTCATCTAGAAAGACACTCTACTAGAAGCTGCTTTCGGAACGTAACTTGCCACAGTCCTATACATTTAAAATGTACTCCTAGGCAAGCTTAATGATTAGCACCAGATTCACTGTCTGTGTAAAACGTTACAAGAAAAATATAGGCAACCATTCAAAGCTATAATTCAAAGCTATAAAGAGCCCTATTGTAAACAATCATTGTATTTCACTTTATATACTTTTTCATTAACCCACCCTTTTACTACAGCATCTGGTAACTTTTCTTTATGATTTTATTTGTCAATAAAGTATGCATCGCTAACATAAAGGACTTTTAGCATGTTTATCTACTTTAATTAGTTGAGGAATCAAGGTAGCTAGTATAGAGGACCATTTTAGTTATTTGGGCGGCAAGAATTCATGAATATCATTAGTTATCCAACTGACCTACATTACTATTTATGATGTCATAGAGATCAGGCACCTCATCGAAAGAAACCTCGTACATCACTTTTCCATTTACTTCAGACTTAGCAAAGGTTTTCCCCCTCTCTGAAGCTAAGTTTAGGTATGTTCCAGTCGTAACGTTCGAGTAAAGCACTTTTGACTGCGCTATCCGTAATAGAACGCCTGCTAACCGACGCTATAACGTCGACATCAAGTTTGTTGTTAGGCTGCGGCGTGTTAAAAATACAAATCAATAAAAAATGAATCGAGTGGTTTAAAGGCAATGACAGTAAGAGAGGTATAAACTGTGTTTCTCATATTACGCGTTTGCAAAATAAATTGCTTTCAGCATTGAAGGATGTATCTGAAATTGAGTAAGTGTGACTGAGTGTAAAATGGAAATTGGAATGTTGCATGATAGACTAAAACCATATGTCATTAGCCAACTTGTGTTTCTACTACAAAATACGAAAATATATGCTGAACGATATGTTAAAAAAGTATTCCAGTTTCCAGTTTATACTGTGCTAACATTCTATCTTCTGTAGTACCGTTTATGGACTAAAAAAGCTTAAATAAAACTAAAGGGCGGAGGGGAAAATTTCAAAAACGAAAAATACAAATTAGGAAGGTGTGGAAGCGTCATATACCTGCCATAACCGGAACTAGAAATTCAATTCATATACTATAAAAAAGAAAAATTATAGTAGATCACCATCATTGTATCTTTTATAAATTAACCAACTCATTCAACATCATGTCTCCTCGCAGTGTCCAATTCGATAGCCAAGGTCTTAAGCTCGCCGGTCTTCTCTGGGTTCCCGCCAACACTGATACCAAGAAGCACGCTGCCATTGTTATTAGCCATCCTATGGGTGGTATCAAAGAACAAACTGCTAGCATATATGCTGAGCACCTGAATAAAATGGGTTTTGTTACTCTTGCCTTTGATGCCGCCTATCAAGGTGAATCTGAAGGCTTGCCTCGCTACTTGGAAGATCCCTCTCACAGAGTTGAGGATATTAAAAACGCCGTCTCTTATTTGACCACTTTGGAACAAGTCGATTCTGACAGAATCGGTCTTCTTGGTATCTGTGCCTCTGGCGGGTATGCCACTACTGCTGCTCAAACCGATGTTCGTATCAAGGCCCTTGCTGCCATCAGTAGTGCTAATACTGGCTCTCTCTTCAGAGATGGTTTCCATTATACCAATACCGCCGAGCAATTACAGAAGGGTTTGGCTGAAGCTGCCCAGGATAGAACCAATGAAGCCAACGGCCAGGAACCTCGTCTTATTCCCATCATCCCCACTGCTGAAATCGCAGCCACCTTGCCCGATAAGAGCCTGTTCAAGGAGGCTTATGATTACTATGGTACCCCTCGTGCCCAGCACTGCAGAGCCCCTGGCGTTTATCTTGCCAGAAGTTTGGACAAGTTGGTAAACTACCATGCTTTTGATCAAGCTAATTTGATTTCCCCACGTCCTGCCTTGTACATTGCTGGCTCCATTGCTGACTCCAAGTATTATAGCGAAGAAGCTTACAACAAGTCTGCTGAACCCAAAGAACTCTTCCTTGTTGAGGGTGCCACTCATGTCGATTTATATGATAAGCCTGAATTTGTTAACACTATCGTTGAGAAGCTTGATACCTACTTTACCCAACACTTGTCTGCTTAAAATGATTATTTTATTTGGACTTTTTTTTTGTAATAAAATATATATTTTTTAAACCATAGTCATTATGACATATACACTATCATCCCTATTTTTCATTTGTATTTTTTAACGTTTCGGGTCGCGATAACCTTTTTTTTTCGCTTATATATATTTATATATAAAGAGCGAAAAAGAAATACAAGAAGTGTATTGAAAAAAAAATGTACTTGTTTATGTAATGACATTTATTAATTTTAATATGGAATAGATATGAAATTAAACTTTTACAAAAAATCGTTTGTCAATTCTCAACCTCAGCGCTATTATAAAGAAAGCGCCCACCAAATAGACGACACCAGTAAACACTTTATAAGTGAAAAAAGGGGGTGTATTTACGTTTGAATCAATGGCACTAGCAATATTGGTTCCAAACTCAGAGACAATATTGGATACTAATAAAATAGAAAGTGCTGAAGGTAGTTTTTTCAAACCAACAAGATATGCAGGGATGGATGATAACATCATGTAGTACGAGCTGCTTGTTAGACCAAATACGATAGCAAAAGCCATTAGAGTCCCATATGTGTTTGCAAAGGTCCAAATAAGTAAGCAACTCAAAGAAGTAATTATTTTTGCGACGATATCTGTATTAATCATACCAATTTTATCCGATAGCCATCTATTAAATATTCAAGATCATGAGAACAAAGCCTTTTTTGGAAAAAAATAAAAACAATCTTACCCAGTGATGATACGTCCAACAAAACTACTAGCAGATGTTACTGCGATTAAAGCAGTTCCTTGGGAAGAAGAAAGACCAAGAAATGTTGCATTTGCTATAAATTAGCGAAATATCAAAATTAGTTCCTTCTGCTATGTATGACACTACTATTGCAGGTTGTAT
The DNA here is from genome assembly GCA_024140265.1 of Backusella liffmaniae. Lineage (NCBI taxonomy): Eukaryota > Fungi > Mucoromycota > Mucoromycetes > Mucorales > Backusellaceae > Backusella > Backusella liffmaniae. The sequence continues at coordinate 36,459 of VCJE01002354.1, read as the reverse complement.
TTTTTAAAAAACACTTACATGGTAAAATGAAATATGGGACAAAATAGCCAAATAAACCAATATCAGATCCCACCAAAAACAAAACGAAATTGACATTTTTTAAACTTTCAAAACGAATAATCTGGCTTAATTTTGTTTTAGGTTTGTTGGTGACAAGTCTTTCCTTCACAAAACAGCATGCAACTGCGTTGCATCCCAAGCAAACAAAACCCAGAATTCGGAATGCCCACTCATGACCCAGGTTTGTGATTGCTGCATTCACTATAAAGGGAATGACTAAACCTCCTAATCCAGCACCGCCAGAAGCGATACCAAAGGCCAAACCTCTTTTCTTTGAAAACCATTGAGGAATGGCATACATGACAGCAACGTAATTGAAAGATGTTCCGATACCAAAAAGAAGTCCTTGTGTAAGATACAGATGCCAGATCTATCCAACAGATCACCATTTAATAACCTTATTCAATACAAATGCGATTATATATACCTGGGTGCTAAAAGAAGCCATTTCCAATCCAAGCACAATAAACAATGTACCTAAAAACAAAACAAGTCGAATTCCCCATACTGATATAATCACTTGAGCGATGGGGCTTGCAAGATCGAGTCCGACGAAAATCAAACTTCCAACAAAACTAAGATAGAGTGTGACATTTGGCGTATCTGAAAAGGATTTTTTTTGATAATAATCTTGCATGATACCTTTATAAATCAAGTCAGTATTGTGAAAGTCGTATATATAAATCCAACATTACCCCTAATTTTTCAATTAGTAATCAAGTTGAGTATAATGTGTCAATAGAATTACCAACTATTAGCAATTCCAAAGCATGTCATTTGAACAAAAAATGCCCCCATCACAACAAACCAGCCATATCCTCCATCATATTCCTCTTTATCTTCATCGATTTCCAATTTTATAGTAGACTCTGAATCAAACCTGTTTATGGTTTTTTCATTGCCTAAAGAAATAGGATTAGAAGAAACTCTGGATATTTATAAAACCATATTTACAAGATTTGAAGTCCGTGCTGTAATTTTGTTCTGATAGCCTAATTCTACCTTCGTACTGCACATTCGAGTGGAGGTCATGCTGAATGATTCTATCCGCTGTTATATGCGACATCTTTAAAGTAAAATAAAAGTGGGGCTTACTTTTTGAGGTACTAAAATCAAGAGATGTTTTGGCTATCACTTGAAAGAAAAAAGTAGATTAGTTTGGAGGGAGGGGCCTTTTATACTTTTAAAAATTTATTAAATTGGAAACTCACTTGCAAAAAAAAAAAATTTGCGCTTTTTGATATTTTTTTATAATACAAAATCTTGGAACGCAAAAAAAAATTGCAAGTGCGCAAATTCATCCAGGAAATACGGTATAATCCTCATGGCTTCTCTTTTCCAAATACTATAATTAACCTCCACTTCTGATTATTCCTAAATTCCATTCATACTGTTTAATCTTCTTGAGGTATTCATAGTTTTCTATGATCATTTCATTTTTTTGTTATCTAAGCGGACGTAGAAGGTATTAACATGAGTCAATGTGGGTAACAATCGTCAACTTTTTTAGCGTATTCTGTTTTTCAAGTACAGATCACGCGCTGGTTTTTTTTCTCGTTGTTCTTTAAAGTTCTCGTTACTTTCACACTCAATGTGAACACTACACTGGAATTACTACACCATTAATCAGAGAGAGAAAGAAAGCATGTTTTATCAAATTTATTGTAAACAGATCAATCAAATACCATGGTTTGAGATGAAAGATAATTACAAATGAGTTAATCATTTCTCTGTTTTTTTTTTTGTTTTTTTTTGCCCCCAGATATAACCTAGAATATTTCTATATTTCTGTTTGAGTGACCTATTTTGGTATAACCGCAGTTTATAAACCCACATCCATAACCCCGGCTTCGTATATAACCAATTTTGAATTCACAATAGTCTAGTATAAATCTAACATTATATTGAGATATAATAGGCGAGATGACAAAAAAAAATTAATAAAAGTAAGCTGTCATTTTTGTTAGAAACTTGGATTTCCCATTTCAATAATATGTTTCACTAAACTTTAACTATAAATAACAAACAATGGTCCTTGTTATAAATGGTAATGCCATTGCTAAATAATGCTTATAAATCATGAGGGAAGGCTAAAAGGAAGAAGTAGAAGAAGACAGACAAATAAAAAAAGAATTGTTAGCATACTGCTTTTTAGTTCAAGTTTGCACACTTTGGTTATTTTTTTTTGCATACCCTGTTTTCTAGTTTTGGATCTTGAAATACTTTGAAATAGGATGAAGTCTTAATAAAGATCATAGTTTTAAAAATCTAGCCTGCTGTGTATATATCACACTCAACATTGCATTCTTATTACAAATTCCTTCAATATTCATACAAAAAAAAATTACAAAGACACTCATGAGAAAAATTACAAAGTGCAACTTTTTAATTATCTATTTGTATTGGAGTGTAGAATGTTAGAAGCTAGGATGAATAAAGCTTTATTTTTATATAACATATAAACATATAAATATACATGTTTCAGAATAATCAGAGGGGAGATGGAAAAAAGGGTAAGAAAAAAACACAACTAGTATAATTTATAGTCATCATTGACTTTGATGGAATTTATTATGTCACATACAATGTTGATAATGTGGCTTGAACGAGGAGGGGTATCAATGGTGGTGATATTTGATATCTTAGGATCATTATGTAATATAAATGTAAGTGATTTTTTCTCCTTTGTGTGACTAATATCTGTAACGAACTTGACATTATTTTTCTTTTTGTAATCGAACTTCAACTGAAATTGGAAGAGGTTAAGATCGAGCTTCTTCAAGTTGATGTTTGTCAAAAGATGATATAAGTCGGATGGATTGCATGTGTTGGGCGATGTCCATTTCAACACCTTCAAGTTTGGGAAAAAAGAATGCAATTGTTCGGTTGGAGCAAGGTTTGGTAGTATTGCGTTCTCAGGATCCAACAAAATATTGTCTGGGAAAGTATCCTCTTCAATGCCTTTCATAAGATAATAAAAATAGTTGTAAGTATTTTTTTTTCATTATTGGAGGTAGTAAACATACTGGGTCGACAAAGTAGCTTGAGATGAACCAATCCTGTATATTTGGAGATAATATATTTACCAAATACATGATTGGTGTCCTCGAGGAATGATTCTGAGTCGATAAAAAAAAATTTATCGTTGAAGCAACTGCATCATTGTCATTTGGTGGGGTGTAATCATTGGTGCTAACATGGACACCAGATAGTATCAAAGTTTTTAACAATTTGCCGCTATTGCGGATTGTTTCAATCATATTCATGGAAACCAGACTTTTGTAAATTGTGATTGTTGCCAAACAAGGAGCATTTTCAAGGTTTTTAATGTCAATTTGACTGATTGTGGGTGGTTGTGCGTCATTTTTTGATACTATATTTTTCACAACAACCGATATTATAGTTACATCGTTCACGTGAGCTTGATCGTTCTTACCTTTTGAAAATAATAGATACGTTTGTAATAACGAGTTACTTGTAGAATTTTCAATTACAACCTTCGCCAAAAGACATGGACTTTATATAATGATCCCCGCTGATTCCCTTTCAGGACTAGACCATGAAGAGTGATGGTTTACTGTTGATAAAATAAGAATAAACGTAAGTATAAAAATCGGCATGTACTTTAAAAGGTATCTATCTTACCATAGTTTGAGCTATCTGTTCCAATCTTGGCTGAGAGTAGAGAAATGTGTTTTTTGTAAATCATAGTGAAGTGAAAGAAATAGAGAGAGAGAGAGAGAGAGAGAGAGAGAGAGAGAGAGAGAGAAAAAGATAAATAAACTCCCCTTTTTTATCTGCAGAAAATAATGAGTTACGCCCTTTTCTTTTGATAAATGAATATGGGAAATAAAATGTTGCTGCATAAAACAATCAAACCATCGTTCACCTCCCTAATATTATTAGATATGCTTGCCTCTTTTGTCTATACAACAGTATACTATATGAGGAGTGGGTTCATTTTCTATGAATCAAAGTAAATTTATTTTCATGGCCCAGAGATGAATTTGATTTGTCATTTTATATAGATTACTGAAGGAAGACCTCGACCTGATATACTTGACAGATGCAAACCACCACTCAGTACTCTGGACCTTCCATTCAAGTTATTGAACTATACCATTTGCACTGAACCGTTTGATACCTATAAATTTAGATATGCTTTAAAAACTTTCCTAGTGGCCACTCAGGGTGTATGTAATTGAATGATAAGCGATACAAGAATTAGTAGTAACTCATCAACATAAAATAGCTTCACTTGCAGGACTTGGTTATTTGTCCTTTTTTCTTGCAGGAAAAATGCATTTGTTCGATGGTAGAGGTGTAAGTATGTATAATTATTGTTAGAAAATGTCTAGATTAAAATAAAATGAAATGAAATGAAATAAAACAACTTGAAAGAAGATACCATAGGCAGTCAGATCTCCACTTTTGAGTCGCTTAGGAATCAATAGTACCATCAAGATATAGTGATTTAAATATGATTTAAATAATGCACTTAGACTTTATTTCTCTCCAGAATCTTGATTATTTTCGCAAAATATATTCCGGAGCTGGCTGTTGTTCTATTAATTAACAGATAAAGATTAGGTCAGCCCATTTGGGCCGATTCGGCCTAAATGGGCTGAAATGTAGCCACTCTTTTCTATTGAATAAAATAATATATTTTGCAAACGCGCAACTTGAGAAACTCGGTTAATATCTCTATATTTATTCCAGCATATTTTTTAAATTATTTTCTTATTATCATTACCTTCAAATAAGTAATTTCGATTTTTTGACGTCAAAATTGTAGCCCCGGCTACTCGTTGTGCCAACCTTGCTATAACATACAACTGATGGATGTATAAAATTGTCAAACACATCTGAATAATTCTTTATAACCATCACAATAATAATATCGCTTTTTTTTTAATATTTTAAATATGATATTGTCAACTATACACTACTAAGTAATCAGCCCATTTGGGCCGATTGATTTTCTTTGAAATACCGACCAACTTCATCAGAAGAAAAATATGTGGTAAAGGTTCTTATTTTCTCGTGAAAATGCATATGTGTGTAATGGACATGTCTAATAATATTTATGTAAAAGGATAGATAAATTGAAGTACTTTTTATTGGGTAAAAATATCATTTTTCAATCGGCCCATTTGGGCCGATTGCCCTAATCTATACTTGTTAATTAAAAACACTGGAACTTATGATAGATATATAATTAACTGATGCTATCGGTAACGATATTACTCTCATACTATGTATTAGATATCTGGCTCGCACATTAGAACACAACCACCACTTTCTATTGGGCAATCTGATTAACATGTCCGAACAGGAGACAGCTTTTGTTTTGATTGTTTTTTATTTCTTTTCTCTATTCTTACTCTTTCAAAAAGAAAAAGGTCACTGGGTAGCACACAATGACAAGTATACTCTTTGTATACATGAGGTCATTCCAGGCATTGTACTTCATTTTTGGAGGTTTTCTATGTGGAATCTTGGCAAAGACCTTGAAACGGTTGATCCGTCAACCCAGACCAACCAAGATAAAAAGCAGAGGTTACGGCATGCCTTCTTCTCATTCACAAGTGGCTTCCTTTTTTGCAACCTATTCTAATTTTGAAAGTGTCTTCATCAAGGCGGATTGGAGCATTCACCTTGGACTGGTTGTAGCCAATGCTATTGCACTTTCTGTTATATGGTCTCGTGTGCGTTTAGGGCATCATTCTGTAGCTCAGGTGTCTGTAGGTACAGTGATAGGGATGCTATTTGGATACTTTTGGAATAGATTATGGCATTCTGGCTATTTAGAAGCCTATAATGATGTTATGCTTTTGTAGTCGATTAATAAATAGTAATAGAGATAGTATATATGGCAGATTTTATTATTTGTATGTACTTTATTTTAAGGGGGCGTTGAATGTAAAGGTGGTGATATTTATATCGTCTAAATACTAATGGTCTTGAAGATGTTCAAACCAGTACTTGCGGTACTGATGACACAACCAGGGATCTGTCTATGGAAGTGCAATTCTTTGATATCTTCTTGTCCTTGATGAACAAACAAAAGCTGAGGGGGAACCTGAACACCATCTGTTGTAAGACGGCCTTCTTGTTCTGTATCGGGCTCAACAGATAAATCCCATAATGTGAGTTGGTTATCGGCACCAGAAACAGCCAAAACAGACTCTTCAGTAGGATGCCATTCGATGGATGTGATGGGGCCATTGTGCCATTTAAAGGTGGCAACAGGAGTGGGTTGTTCGCCAGCACCTGTCTTGAATGTACGAAGATCCCATACACTAAATATACCATCATCATGACCACTTGCTAATAGATATGATGCCTTCTTGTTCCATGTAATAACATTAATGTCGGAACGAGATGCATGAATGCCAACAGCAGAGCGCTTCTTGTTACGGGTATCCCAGATCTTTACTGTTTGATCAGCTGAGCATGATGCAAATACATTCTGCTCAGTAGGTGACCATTGTAAATCCTCTACAGAAGATCTGTGTTCCTTGAAAGGATTGGATTCCGTATTGCAGCCTGAAGGTGTCAAGACAGTCTGGTAAATGCGGCCATTGTTATCACCTGTCAAAAGACTACATTAAGTAATAATGTGATTAATACTTTTATATACTTGCTTCCATTCTTCTTGTGCAAACTTACCGACCAGCTTGTAAACTGGACCAGTCCATGGCGTAGCCTTCATCGCGACCATGGTTATTGATAGTAACCAAGGGCTTTTGGTTGACCTTGGCAGGTGCGCCTGCTACTTCCAAACTTGCCATTGCATCTGTCAAGTCCCAGACATGTACTTTACCAGTTTCTGCCCAAGTAGCAGCAATACTTTTCTCCTGTTGTTGAGGCATTACTCTTAATCGATTTACACAACCGTTGTGGGGGATGGATCTATATTCAAGGACGGGGTCTTCATCCAAAACATCGGGATCATCTTCATCATCCGAGTCTTCTTGTTGTGTTTTATGTAAAGATGACATCTTCATGACCAAAACCTCGTTATCACGCACACCAGGCATTGAAGTACCAGCAGCTACATAAGCAGTAGCAGGATACTATATAAACAGCAATGAATCAATTGACCTACCCTTTTGTTCTCCTTCAATAGTAAAACTTACATTCTTTCTTTCATCACCCAACTTATCCTCCAAAATATCAAAACTCAAGAATGGAAGACGAACATCCAAGTTGTGGAGCATCACATAGACGGAGGGATCAGCCTCCAAGACTTCTCCTTCTGCCAAAGGCTGACCAGGCAAGTATAATTTCAGCTCCTTATCATCTTCTTCATCATCCTTTTCGTCGACTTCCATGCCTAATATCATGATATAAACAAAAACAAAACCAACCCTTCAGTATTTTTCCTTGTCGTAGTATTTCTAAGCTATTTACCGTCTTCTTCCATTGCAGCGTCCTCTTCAGCTCCGTCTATTTGCTCTTCTTCCTCGATTTCGTCTTCCCAAGCGTCTTCAAACTCGCCCATTTCATTGTTTTCGGTAATGTGTCGAGATTCACCGGTAGCAAACTTGCTGCCGTTTCTTAAGTCGGTTTGATCAGCAGAGCGTTTTGACATGGTGTAGAGGTGGTATGTGTATAAAAAGGGAAGTGGATAGAGCGAATAAAAAAAAAAAGGTAAAAAAAAAAGAAAAGACAGTCAATGTGACTACTATTTACTTTTGTCGCGAATCAAACTTTTCAAAAGGATAACTTTCACAAGTCCAAATATGTAAGTTGCAGCTCTTTTGTTACCATAGTAATGGATATAACCAATAAATATTGGTTTATTTATATTTCAGCTTCTCTTCTTTTCTTCTTTTATCTTTGAATATGGACCAATTACCCTCTGATATCTTGAACAACATATTCATTCAACTTCCCTTCTCACAAAAGAAGGAATGCCTGTTTGTCTGTCGCTTATGGGAGAACATTATAAAAAACCAGTGCCTGTTTCATACTCTCGAGATTGGTGACGAAGGGCGCTATCAAGAATTTATGAACATGATGATACAGACGCCTTCCTTCAGGACACAGGTCGTATATTTGGCTATTCTCGTTTATTGGCAGTCTCAAAACATCAAGAATGTCATTGAATACTTTCCAAACCTTGAGCAATTTTCATTTACAAGAAGGGCTTCAGAAGATCCAGAATATGCTGATTCACAAATGACGAGATCAGCTTCTCGGATGAGATGTATACGCGATGTAGATTCCTGTGCGTTATTGCGAGCTTTAGTAAAGGCTGGTCTCTGTTCTCGTCTCGAAGAGATATCTGTTACCTATTTTGACTGCGAACTGGTACTACCCATTTTAAACAACATGCCTGCTTTAAAACACCTATCATTGGAGCGCAGGTACATAACAATTGCCCAGCTCGAAATGTTGCACAAGGATCTCCCAACTTTAGAATTTCTTGGAGTGGGCCTTAAATTTGAGGACGAGAAAGATATTCCCAAAAATATTATACCAGCAGCTTCCATTTCCAAATTATTCATAGATATGGAAAATGTGATTGAGGAAGATCAAACCGCTTGGCTTCTCTATGCATCTAAAAAGTATCCAAACTTGAAACATTATTCCCTTTCAATTGAAACGACTAGCTATGATGAAATGGACGAGGAAGCCTTCAGAAATATGTATTCCACATCATATATGCCATTCTTGAAAACCCTCGGGTCTCAGTTACTATCAATGCATCTTCCTGGTGCTCAGTTTAGCAACTTTGAAATATTTCAGAAAATGGACGAGAATGGATGTCAAATCAAAACTATCACTTTAGACTCTGACCAAGAAAATACTTGGTGTATGCCCTTATCCCAATCAAATCAAACTAGATATATACAGGATATCTCGATCTATGATGTTAGACCTTGCTCGTTTGATTGGCTTAGAAGCATGAAGGTACTCAGGACACTTCGTATGAATTTCACTAGCAATGACTTTAAAGGCAGTCAAGAAATTGACTTAAACGCCGCTTTCAAGTCATGTTCAAAAACAGTCAAATCTGTCACTTTCAGTTATGCCAATTACGGTCTCGGTGATGATTTCGACGAAACATTTCAAATTGAAGAGATTCAACTTAACAGCGGTCATGCTCCCGCAAACATAGGCCGGTTTATTGCAGAATGTCTACCCAACCTACACATCTTGTACTTGAATGGAAGCACAACGAGTGTTTCCGACCTGATATTACCTAATCACCATTTCTCTTCCGTTCGTCTCCTACTTCATGGTGGAGCAGTACATGGTAACTTTGCATTGACAACTATGAAGAATCCCGGGCGCTATCTTTTCAAAACCAAGAACAAAAATACTCATGTGCACATGTCACATTACGATAAATTTATCAAGCCCATACCCGAGGATGACTTTAATGGAGAACCTTTTATAGATTTGGTGTTTGGCTCTGTACGAAAACTGATAATTGATAACTGTCAAGTACTTTTAAATTAATTAATAGTAAAAAAAAAACGGTATTTATTACGTAAATGATCATTGATGTAAAATAAAAGAAAGCAGAGCTTTTTTATTTTTTAATAGAATCCCGTTTTTTTTTTTTCCATTTTTAATTAATCATGTTTAAAGGTAAGAATCAGTCAACTTTCTCATCGAATCAAAGTGAGCTCGAGTGGTACAACAGTCTTAATTATATAAATGGCAGTGATCAGTTTATTTATTTATTTTCCTCCTCTTTTTAATCATTGTTACTTTTACACCAGTCATTACTTTACATGGACAGACTTCCAGTCGAGATATTACAAAAAATATTTACGTTTCTTCACCAGCAAGATAAAATAGAGAGCATGGCTGTATGCCAGAAATGGGCTCAAGTGAACGATTCTAGTCCAGACGCACGTTACAGGTTCCACTGCAATCCTCAAGTATATACTTGATGACTTAAAAAACGACATGTCGATCTTTAAAAGTACATATTTTGTAGATTTTACATAAACAAAGAGTGTTTCCATCAAAAGCCACTCAATACAGGATCAATGTGTTAAAATTAGACTAGTAGAAGGTGCCACCCCTTTTCCATAAATCCAGAATCACAATTCCTTCATGGAGCAATATTTTTGTTCAATTGAAAGATACAGATTACACAGTTTAAATAGTGTGATGCGCAGGCCCTGACTGGACATCCGCAGTCACCAAAGGCATATTCTTTTATGGATCACATACATCTCCCTCCTTTTTTTCACCATTTTTTTTTTCTTTTCTTAAATTCTTTTAATTTTATTTATTTATTTATTTATGAATCAGTTACCAACTGAAATATTTAATGAAGTATTCACTTATCTTCACCAAATAGATAAAGTGGAGAGTCTGCTTGTTTGTCGTCACTGGAAAAATACAATAGAAAACTTCACTCTGTTTCACACTGTTCGTATATCTACCCTGGAGAGCCTAGATATTATCACAAAAAAACTAAAACAAGTCCCAAGTTATGCTAGCCAGGTAGAAAGACTAGCGCTGCTAATTACTAAATCATCGGTGAATCCGACACAGCTTTTTTTACTTCTTCCTAATCTTCGTGCTTTACACATATATAACGGTGATAACAGGTTACTGATCGATAATGGGGTCCAGCTTCCTTTCTTGGATAACATCAGATTTATCGCAGAAAACTCAAGGCACTCGATGTTACGCTCGCTCTTATCCGCTTCTTACTTTGCCAATCTAACCGTCCTTGCCATCACCGATTTTGCAGAATCTGGTATCACTATGCTTGCACACGCCCCAGCGTTGGTCAAACTGACTTTGGATCTGGGAACCATTACCTTTGAAGGGTTCGAGTTTATTCATGAAAAACTACCTTTGCTACAAACGATCCGGATGATCAGTATGGACGTGAGCGATTATGAGTTTTATGGTGAGATTAAATCGGCACCTTCGGTAACGAAATGCGTTTTTCAGTATTTGGAGTTTGCCGGCGAATCGGATAAATTTCTACTAAAGTATGTCAGCCAAAAGTATCCAAATCTTTCAAGTTTCAGATATGTCAACGATATTATTATGGAAGAAGGTGATGATGTACGCATTAATACACAGAGCTGGAAACCGTTCTTTAAAACACTGGGACCAAAGTTAGAGTCAGTTGCTATTCGACAAGAGCGGGGTCTTATGGATGTAGTGAATATCATGGATGACGCCAACTGTCAACTCAAATGCTTAGTGCTAAGCTCTTTAAAAATGGGTGAGGATATTTGCAAACTGAGTCAATCAAATCAAATCAAGTATATCAAGGAACTTGTGCTCGAGGATGTACATTGTAAGACATTTGATTGGTTAAAGGAACTCGAGGTACTTGAGGAGTTGACATTGGTTTCCTGTCACTCTGACGCACCACTAGAGATCGAGATAACTGATGTTCTAAATATGTGCAATCCCACAATTTTTAAACGACTTTCGATTCAACACTCAAAACTTTCCTTTGATTTTGAAGAGGCACAACCCTACCATATAACAGAACTCTCACTGGACATTGCCGTGTTTTCTCAAGGACTGGATAAATTTATCTCCATGTATCTCTCTCAACTTTCCCGTTTGGAACTCATGAAGTGCAAGCTAGAGGGCCATACTTTCAACTTTAGCACGTTAAAACTCTCCTCCTTGTATATAGTAGAGGACTTTTTCCCAACCGACCAAGATATACTGGTAATTACCCTTGAAGATAATAAAAAACGATGGTATACTGCTGAACGTGATCACTTGTACATTGGCTTTTATAATGACTCCAATAATAGCGATATTGGTTTATACCCTGCAACAAAGTTTTTTCCAGCAGGTGATGTAGAAGAATTTCCTTTTTTCACTATATTGTGTCATTCTGTAAAGGATGTGATTATTTCTAATTACCAAAATTTCATATAAAATGTATATGTATTTATTTGCATCCTCTCTCTCTCTCTTTAAAAAAATAAAATAAGAAATAATAATTATTGATAAGCAAAATAGGTTATTCATATTATTTCAATAAAACTCATACATTAAAATTCTAAATCCTACATATAAATAAGTCGTACAAATTATATTACTCTAAAGGCTTACGACCTGTAGCTCTTATAAAGTAAATGATACCATGAGACTTTTCCATCTCCTTTATATGACCTTTCAGAAAAGAATCGCGTTCTTCAAGGGAAGCTCCAAGAGCTGGGCCTAAAAGGGGATACATTGATCGGCATGAATGCTCCCAGGCCCACTGCCATTTTTCAGCATACTTTGTACCATCTAAATTACCCACTTTAAGATATACCCATCATGTTTGCAAACTTTCACTTACCACCTAAATCTGCTGTTTTTTCTACTTCACTAACCAATTCCATACCAGCCTTTTCAATCCATCCTTTAATATGTTCGCCAGCCAGTGAGTCTTGATCATGATCATCCATAATTTGAGCAACTATTGTATATATTTAGACCATGTTGTTTTCTCTGCACAGGTTGTGTACTCACCAGCACGCTTTAATTTTCGACAACTTTCATTTCCCGTTTCCTATTTTACATAGACAATTTAAAAAAAAAGCCGCCGATTTTCAAATTATAGCAAAAGTTGAACTTACTCTTGGAACATATTCACACAATTGTACGAATCCTCCTGGTTTTAAAAGTCGCTTCACTTCTGCTACCGCAATTGGCCACTCATGCTTTCGGAGTGCAGCTATAAAGAGTCTCATGTGGATGAAATCAAAGGTATTATCTGGAAAAGGTAAGCCAGTAAGGACATTGCCTATACTAAATTCAACATTTGGGAGTTTCATTTGATGATCAAACATAGCAGCAATATCAACACCGTGGAAAAAGGATTTAGGATATTCAACAGCCATATCCTATACTTTGTTAATTGAAATAGTTTGAAGAATGGAATAACATATATATACCATCACAAAAGCTCCAGCACCGCACCCAATATCTATTGCTTTAACACCGTCTTCAAATGATATGTGTTTAAGTACTTCAGGGTCTACATTTCTATTTTTTTGTTAGAGGACATTAAGGAAGTATGTGAAATTAAATTTACCCGTCAAACATTTCTTTGGCAGCAAAGTGCCCCTATATGCAACTACATTAATTAAAGATGATTATATATTACTTTAAAGCACTTACACCGGTCAAACGTAACTGTTCATCTTCATCTTTTGGCAACCAATAAGAAGAATCTTTGACGCCATGATATTTTCTACCTCCACGACTGGGCCCATCACCCTCTTCGAAACTCTTTGACCATTCCTCCTTTATTTCTTGCTCAGCCATTTTTGTTAAAAGATATAATTAGAAGAAAGAAAAAGAAGGAATTGAAATTTTACATGCCATCCTCTTTATGTAATTTAGAAAAAAATCATCGGATTTGTATACATTAAATGTTTTGCTTAAAGTAAGCTATGCCGTCTTTAGATATTCTCTGTCTCCGTTGATTGAGTTTCAAGAATACAGCGAACCTTATTTGTTTTATGTGGAACTTGCAGTATAACATTCACTTTGGGTTAAAACAGCACGGTTGTTTTGTAACGTAATAAAGGTACATTACACATTAAATAGTAAGCATTATAAAAATTTTAACCAACCTATCCAGTATCTCGACCAACCTGCCTACAAAGCTTGAAAATGATGTCACCTTCCTTCACTAATGAAGGGTTATGCTTCCATAAAACTCTGAGCCTGAGTTTTGAAATATAATTTAATCTGTGTGTCAATAGACATCTTTTTTGTTGAACGTAACATTAAAATTGAATGTTGGTCCAACACAATCAGATTTAACCGCTATGACATTACTTGAGATATTTATTAAGAACATATAGGTATATGATTACATTTGTTTTCTTTTTTTAAAATGACAGTAAATAACAGGATCCTATTTATATTTTCCTTGTGATTTATATATTTTTTTGTGTATACCATTTTTTTAAAAAAAATTCTTATTAACAAGTATCTTGTGAAACAAAGGTACTAGTAACTCTTAGAAGTTACCTGTTGTACACCTGAGATTGTTAATCGATGCAATAAACATTAATACTATTATTTACAATTTTTTTTTTTAAAAAAAAAAAAAACTCTTTGCAAAAAGGAAGACCTTTATTCTAAAACAAACAGAGTGATCGTGGCTCAGCCAACTATTAGCATTTTAAGCAATCCAATCGTGTAAAGTAGATGTATTACAAAAGATGCTTATGTCCATAATCGTTTTATTAAAAACTCCAAAAGTTCTGATAAAGAGAAGCTCACAAAAA
>VCJE01002348.1:5611-15917 GCA_024140265.1 Backusella liffmaniae | reverse complement strand
AAAAAAAAGTCAAATGAAAGAGAAAGAAAGAAAGAGAAATCATTCAAAACAAAATATTACCGTAAAAGAACCTGTGATAGGATCAAAGCCAACATGAACTTTGTGTACAAAGTTTGTTGGTCCTGATGCACCCAGAGGAGATCTCTATTATGATTATTAATAAAGGTAAAAACAAATAGACTGAAACGGCTGGTTTTCTTTGTATAAATCTTTAATATTCTTTTTAATAATATAATCCTCATACGTTATATATCTCGTCCATCCACGAATAAAGCTCTTCGTCATTACGACATTCTATGTAGTATGTTTTCCCTTTTGTTCCTAATTCAAAGCAGTGCGATCTCAACTCAGATCTAGCAACTGTAGTGATATCTTTAAGGAATATTAGGGCTACACACTGACCAGTTTGCTACAATGGTTGTATTTTGTTTAAGTATCTTTGTCATACTTTAATTTTAATTAAGATGATTCCTACTTCATTTCTGTGAAACGTAATTGTTTGTTCACGCAAAACAACATAGCGCTTGGACCAAATCCAGGCCCTTAACCCATCTTCTTTCACTTGAAGATGGCCATCCTTTTTAATCTCCGCCATACGCGACAAATAAGCTAAGAAGGAAGAGAAGAAAAGACTGTAAAGAAAACGAGAACAGTAAATAATAAGGAGAATTTTAGTTAAAAAAAGGGGGGTGAAGGAGGTCAGTTATAAATATAAAGTTCAGGGCATTCTGTTAAAACGTCACGTGACTCATTTTTCTTTTGCATTAATATGTATAAATTTGTTTTTTTTTTTTGGGGAGGGGGATGACAGCGCGCGCATATTGGCGGTCATCTAGTTGAAGTAGGTTGGTTGGGATGACTACGTTGCTTGATTTTAAATCAATGCGAGTACAAGCAGATTTGTTTATTGAGAGGTGCATCTCTTTACTTTTTTATATCCCCTTGTTTTCTTATTCGTTAACCCCGTAATATATATATATATTTCTGGCACTACCGCTTTTTTTAACCTTCCCCCCCTTTTTTATTTTTATTTTTGTTATTTTTTCCCTTCTCTTCTTTTTTCTTTCTTTTTTATTTTTTTACATTTTATTTTATTCTTTTTTAAAAAAAAACTTTTTTTTATACATATATACATATTATATAAAATATATATTGCTTGATAATATATATAATTATCTTTTTTTTTGTATTATTATTATTATTTGTAATACCATAGGGCTTTCTTTTTATTTTATTATATAAACGGACATACAAGACAACTAAAGACAAAAAAAAACTCTCAAAAAAACCATATACACATATATTATTTATACAGCACCAAAAAAACTCAGCAGCATTCTATGCAGCATTCAATTATGACTAGTCAAAAGACGAACACCTACAGCAAAAAGAGTAGTGTGGATGACAAGACGGAGAGCCTCGCGTCGTATGGCATGCCACCTCCTACTAATAGTGACACCAACAATAGATTGGCGTTGATCGATGACTTAAAATTGTTTTTTGCTACTGCAACCCAACAGTGGGATTCCAGCAAACCCTTAAGACGATTTCTACTTCCAACAGGCGAAAGCGTATCTTGTGTCCTGTGGAATGATTTATTCTTCATTACAGGAACTGACATTGTACGATCCCTCACCTTTCGATTCCATGCATTTGGTAGACCAGTCACCAACGCAAAAAAATTTGAAGAAGGCATCTTTTCCGATTTGCGTAACCTTAAGCCAGGAAATGACGCTCGTTTAGAGGAACCCAAATCAGAGCTGTTAGACATGCTTTACAAAAATAACTGTATTCGTACTCAGAAGAAGCAAAAAGTATTTTTTTGGTTCTCAGTTCCGCATGATCGACTCTTTTTAGATGCTCTTGAACGTGATCTTAAGCGTGAAAAGATGGGCATGGAACCTACAACTCGAGCAGTTGCTGAACCTGCATCCACACTCTCTCTTGATTCTACGCAGGAGCTGTTTGATCAGCTGAGAAAAAATATGTCGGAATCCGCGGCTGCAACTGTTCAAGCATTTGAAGAGAGAGTTAGCCCCATACCGAACACAAGTGTCTCATTAAACTCTGGTAAGATATCGATCCCATTTATTAATTTTTCTTATTTTGTTCATTCACTTGATTGATTAATTTAAATGTTATTTATTACCAATCTACTTTCTTAGTAGAGCATCCTTTTTCCACTTTAGACGAAAACTCTCAGTGGTTACCTACACAAACTGCTACCCATACACCTTGGTCTTCCTCTCAATCGCGATTGGAAAGGGCTGCTGCTCAAGCAAAACGATCTCGTGTAAATTCAGTACCAGCCAATTTAGGTCAGCAGCAGCAAGCTCAACTTATGGCACAACGGCATCAACAACATCGTTTGAGTCATGGATCTTATTTTGCAGGTGGAGGTGGTGGACCTATTCCGTCTCGTTCCCGTAATCGTCATCATGCGTCAAGCTCATCAAATTCTCTACTTTCTGCATCAGAAGATGTTCTATCAGCATTTGATGATAATCAACCCACCCAGTTTAATGATATGAAGCAAATTGGTAATGAGGACTATCTTGATCCCATTGCAAGTGGGGTAGATCAACTTGATATCTCAAACAGTCAGAACTTGTTATGTAACAGTGTTCTTCCCTCCAAATCATTAGATTCAAATGCAATTAAAAAAACAAAAACTATTTTTGGCAATCTTAGTCTCTTTGATGGTTCACCCACCTACAAGCAACGTCGTCGTCGGGCCGCTTCCGTTTCTTCCTCCGTATTGAGCCCTGCGCTGACCCACCCACTGCATGGAGGTGCAGGGGGCCCGGATCGTATACGTCGTCATGATAAATGCCATACACGTACAACTTCTACCACAGCCTCTAATAATAACAATGGTATTAGTAGTCATGTACAGCATTTGTCAATTGGCTCTACTTTTAATAGTCATAGTAGTCGACTTGCTATGGCAGCTGTCAAGGCTGGTTTTGCACCAAGTCAGATTATTTCAAATGCGTCCATGCCACCCATTTCGAATAGTACTATGCTACCTGTCGCCACAAGCAGCGCCCAAAACTGGCAACAAGGTACTATGGATTATCTCTGCCCTGTATCCACTTGTAGACGCCTTTTCAAGCGTGTGGATCACTTGGAACGTCATGTTACTACTTTCCACGCCTTTGTGTGCTCCATTTGTGGACAGCAGTTTCCTCATTCGGAATCTCTTGCTCGACATCGTTTGGAACATGAAATCAAAAGTGAACCTTTAGGTGCAGATGCAAATTACGATGACGATTCATCTCCTGACGATCACTCAAGTAATGGTCACAGAGGACCAAGTAGTGGTAACAGCAATGGGTTTGGCGGTGTACAACAAACACGCCAAGGAAGCAACAACACTATGATGAATCAAAACGGCTATTACTCACCTCGTAATTCCTTTGACAGTTCACGCTCATCGGGTTGGTCTGCCGGTATTTCCGGAAGTATCAGCAGCAGCCACTGCAGTAGTCGTTGTAGTACACTCAGCCCAATGCTTGATATTGATTTTGACATGCCAGATGTTCAACCTCAAGAGAACCCTGTCCCCAGCTGTAGTAGCAATTCGGCAACAACCACAGAGTCTTCTGGCTCAGTTCTTCCTACTCCTGGATTCCAAGAACAACCTCTTCTGAATACATTATATTCAGGACAAGACGCTGCCACAAGAGGAAGATTCAATGCAGTCTCACGTAAGCACGCAACCTGGAACGTACAATCGCTAAATCTAGAGGATGACTTTTCGTCATCTTCAGCTTCTTCTCCAAGCTCACTTTCTCGCTATGGCAATGGAAGTGACGACTGTCAAAAAATGGAAGCCACACTTTCAACACCGATGACACTATTATCGCCTTTTAAGCCTGAATTTTATCAACAAGAAGAATTAATGAACCACGAATCACAAAGTTCCTTATTTATGCAACAGATGGGAATGAATGATTTTGAACATGGTAATTTATTTAACGAAGGACTCATGGATAACACCACTTTGATACCTGCTCAAGAATCCGATAACAACTACATGTATGCATACCCTCCTTATAACGACATGAACATGGTTTTCAGTAATTGAGCTCATCTTCTATGCCACTTCACTCATATACCGCACTAACATTATTAATTTTATTATATACTCATGCTCTTCACTTTGATTTTATTATACTCCGTTTTATTTATTATATATGCATTTCATGATTTGCCCGCATTTTTACCTATATATTTTATGATATTTTTAAGCCGCCTTATGCTTTGCATTCAATAAAAATAGCTCCATTTTTTTCTATGAATATGCAGATTTTTTTAATAAAGAAGATTATTTATTTATTTATCATTCTTGGAAATGTCAAAGCTGAAACTTCTCGAATTATGCAGGATTTGTTATTTTACGAGGGAAAAAAGGCGATAGAGTTCAAGTGAACAATAACCACTTGCATTGATTGAATGATTGATTGGTATGTTTAATTAATTATTATTATTATTATTATTGAAAATTAACAATTTATTCGTAACTTTATACTTTATAAACCAGTTAGATTGCTTTTGACTTTTACATGTTCCCGCTCACATAAATGGAATGAGATTTATGTCATCACTTCCTTTTTGCACGCTGATATGCAAAATGCATGCTGTACTAAACAAACTATCTTTTGTTATTTCACATTTTCTTCTTTAGCTTATATTAGCCATCACATACATGTAGATTTCTCTCTTTTTCTATGTAATGGTTAGGTTAATCCGCACTAAATCATTAGAAAAGACATCAAATGTTTATCGTTGTATCTATATTAACCAATGTATATTATACCTGTTATTTTTACGATTAAATATTGTCGATTTTAATTTGTTATCATAATATCAATAAATAACAAACAAAAAGCCACTACTATCTTTAAGAAGTTCACGCCCACAATGTTGCACGACATGCAAAAAGGATCCCCAAAGATCAACTTTTTTAGAACTCAGTTATCAAATATAAAGGCAAAAGCTATACGTCATGTCTAATCAAAGATAAAATATAATACGCGATCGACTAATGTCGTGAAAAAGAGTGAATGTAATATGCATATGTATTTTATGGGCATATGTATATATTTAGATATTATTTATGCATGCTTTTTAAGGGGAAATATCTAATGGATCGGATGACTTTGTAAAGAAAATACATACATGAATTAAAATAGTACACGTATTTGTAGTAGATGCAGATAAAAAAACAGACGTAAACCTCCAGGTAATTTGAGAAGATTTTTTTAAATGGGTTTTTTGGCAACAAAGAAAAACATAGGTGTGAAGATACCCTCACACCCACCTGCCACCACAGAGTCTCCTGCTTTTTCAAGAACTTTTTGGGTTTGAACGGTTCCTTTTGGTGCAAGTCCTATTGTCTCCAAAACGCGACATATATTTGTTGTTGTGAAACGACCTACATAAGTCATGCACAAAGTAGTCAAGATATCACGTACTGTCTGACATTGTCGGAGATCGCCTTCTAATGGGTAGTACCAATGAATTTGGTCTCCTTGATTCGCCAAGTCCACGTGCAACTCAATTTCGAATCCCACATATCTCAAAGCAGCTAATGATTCTTCTATAGTGCGTACTTCTGGGAGACTATTACCAATCTATTTTTTAAAAAACTAAGTATGTATTCCTTGCCTCCCTTCAGCCTTATGAATTAATCCTTACCGCAATTCCGTGTGAAATTTCCTTGTGCTTAAAGTATGTGCTATCATATTTTTCAGTCATACACCACTCATAGCAACCAAATTTCCCACCTGGTTTTAATATACGATAGATCTCAGCGTATACTCCTTCAAAAGTAGGTGCATGACAGGTGGCTTCAATAGCATAGGCTCTATCAAAAGTGTTGTCCGAAAAGGGTATTTGCATAAAGTCTCCCTGATATTTACTCAGTACGTATGTTCAATAAAAGTAAGATACTTTAATCATTTACCTTTATAAAGTCCAAATGATCACTTAGATTTTCCTGAATAGCGTAATGCTTGGCTTTTTTAATTTGGTAGGCGTTATTGTTAATTCCAGTAATATGGGCACCTGTAAGATGAGAAATAGCTCTAGCAGGACCACCTAAAAGGAAAAAAGGAAAAAAATTAGATCAGTCAACATCTCAATGACGAACAAGGAAATTTATGTCACACACCCACTCCACAACCAACATCTAACACCTTCATGTGAGGTTCGATCCCTGTTTTGAGCGCCAAAAAGTGCTCATGTCTCTTGATCGCGCAGTAAAACTCCTCTCCAGGATAAAATCTACAAAAATGAAAGCTTTTCCCCCACCCTATGTTATAATAAATTAAGTATAAACACGATAGAGATTATCATTAATAAATGGATCCACTAAGCCTTCCTAAGAAACTATTACCGTATTCGAAGAAATCTGTAGCAAGATTGTAATAAGAGTTCACTAACTTGCTGTAATTAAAGGCACGATGATCGACATCCTGTTTCGAATCTTGTTTTGCATCTTTCCACATGCTAAAATAGGTACTTGATGCTGTGCTGTACGCCTTTTTATTTTTGGATAGGAGTGTTCTCCACAGACTAGCGTTGGTTTCTTTACCATGCAAAGTATTTGCAAAGGCGATGTCTTGAACGTGATTAGTTCCTGCTGTATTGGGCTTAGCTTTGGCTTTCTTGATATTTTGGTTTTTCAGTTCTAGCGCCTTGTCCTCCTGAGTTACGATATTGGTAGTAGCAGCAGATGGCATTTCTTAAGCAAATCAAGAAGGATATTATGAATCAAAATACAAAAATAAAGCAGAAAAAAATAATGCTTGGTTAAGTATATATATATACATATCCAAATTGATGAGCTTCTGCCTCTTTATCCGATAATTATCATTTAGAACACCGTGTTTACCTTCTTTTTTTGTTACTTATTTCGAAAAGATAATACTAAGTTAATAAATATATAATACAATGCTAAAGGCAATGGTTTATATAATATTTAGTTTAGACATTTGGTTTATATTATTAGATGTATATATTATAATAAAACCAATCGTATAGATGATACAAGCATTTGTCTGCCAAAATGTCCTGAACATATCAATTTTGGAAATTTGATCCAGCGATAAGTTTACTTCTTTTCATTAATTTTGGTCAGAACTCCGCATAATAATCTGGATGAGAAACAGTTAGGATCAATGTCTTGATAGCTTATAAAAATATTTTAAAGGCATATGCATATTCCATATAGTTTAGCTCTTATTTACTTAAAGTAACGAAGGAAATAGATGGAGATAGAAAGTATATCTACGAAAAATAGTATCGTCATTAAGAATATTATTCTATAGTGTTAACGGGATACGTTGCCGATCAGAAATCTGCTTCTTCATCATACGATATAAAGTATTGTTTTAAAAGACAGTTACTTGGAACCTGACTTTAATGTTATTGTTGAATACAGTCGTTCTTTTCTATTTTCAAGCAATTGGTCTCCTTTAATGTTTCAAAATAAGAATTTCGTTTTGTCAACAAACTTTGGTGCAGGGTGAACTATCAAAAAGAGCCACTTTGCTATTTAACCTTAGTATATGGCTTTGTATCAACAAAGTAATATTTTTAACTGAATGGTGGCAACTAATTGGTAATCAAGTGTGCGGCAGGTTCGAAATCATATTAAATCAAACTTAAATTTATGTCAAATCGTGTTAAAACAAGTTTATTTGAACACGGTTATTGTATAAACTTTATATAAAAAAAAGAACGCTTTCTCCTATTGGTTATTCAAACCAGTGTATTCTTAAAAAAAAGCAGTACTTGACTCATGCAAACAAATACTTTGACTTTGTACATTTTTGGTTTAATTTTTTAAAAGTATTTATGCATCTTTTATCAGTGTCATTTGAGCTTGAAGAAGAAAAAAAAGAATTCAGCAAGTCGAGCCCTTGAATGGTATACAATGTAAATTATAATCACTTATTGAATCAAAAGCGGACTCGGCAAGTTATTAATTGGTGGTGAACATTATATACAGATGTTGTATTGAAAGATAAATTGAATGCCTTATATAAATAGACTCAGCCAATTTTTAGTCTATTAGTACATAGTACAATCATTAATAAATTTGTCGATTTGAACAATGATACCAATAAATTAAATACAGCCCTATTGTTATTTATAACAATCGAGCGGTACACACTAATATAGCAAGTGAAAGAAAAAAACATTAAAAAATAAGGAAAATATAAAATATGATAGAAATGGTGGTTAAAAGATAGCCCAAAATTTTTATATATGATACTACACAGGTTAAGCATAAAGAATGTAAAGAAAAAAGAATAGAAAACGTTCTATAAACATTAAATGTCAATACAGATGTTTCAAAAGCAAACATAAACTGAGCTCAGAGATATAAAACACATGTTCTATATTCTATATATGATATAGCAACATATTCAAGAAAAAAAAAAGCCTGAATAAGATATATGCTTCATATTTCGATGGATGATTTTTACCATTCTGTGATTTTAGATTTTGGTCTTCAATTAGTGTTGTGAAAGCAAGGTAAAGTTAAATGCTTCAATTTAAATTCTCAGACCTAATGTATCCATATTTGGAAAACGTATATCTTAAATCCTAAAAGTGGGGAACACAATCAATCTCGATGATTTATTCTCCTTGGATGCTTCAAAGCACTTTTTTTTTTGTATTCTTTGTTTAAAAGGGTCTTAATGACATGACGGGCTATCTTTACCCCTTTTTAGATCATCCCATTGAGAGAGTCGTCATAAATGATACATATTGTCTAATTATCATTATAAAATAGACTAACGAGAAAGAAAGATAAAGCGGATCTTTGCAAACCATTATCGGTTATAAATGTTTAATTTGGAAGAACTAAAACTTTAAATGAGAAAAAAATAAACCGTAATCTCGAATTATAAATCAAAGGACGTTTTTATGCGCGAAGGTATGTAAAAAAAAAAGAAGAGTTTAACAGTCAACCTATGGATCTCTATAGGTATTAATTGATGAAGTAAATAGTACACTCAAAGAACATAAAGCATCAAAAACTTGTATATCAACCTAGATAATGGTTAAAATGCATAACAACCTACACATAAAATGATATCAAAGTAATTTAAATATAGCTTTTTATATTCTAATTCAAGTCTGGGGGTCATCTATTTGACATTTATTTATAATAATTATATGATAACAACAGAACAGAGTATGCTCGGTAATATTCGGTAGTCTAAGGTAAAACAATACGGTAATATAAGGTGTAGATAGCAATAGTAGTAATTAAAGAAGTAGCATTTTTAACCATTAAAGTTTTGGACAATCTCTGTAATAATATTAGGGCAGTTAGTAAATGTATTATTACAGGATAAAGTCTAGGAAAATGTACCTTGTCTTATGTGAGTATGATCCACATTGACAGCATGCTTGAGTACCTTGGTTAACAGGAAGCTGAGATAAAACTTGAGTATACTGCATGGTTAATTAATAAAATTGATAGACTAGAAGCGTTTTGTTGAAGAAAATAAGAATGAAAGAACTTGGAGTATTTATATAATGATGGCCAGTTAGTATAACAGTTTCAAAGCGGGGTTGAAAATTTCCCGGATTGCATAAATCAATTTATACTTTTAAAAACAATAATCTTAAAGTAAAAGAAAGGGGTAATGAAGTGAGTCATTTTGATTTTTTTTTTCTGTTGTCATAAATGTTAGTTTGAAAAAATGTGCGTGACCTTTTCTCGTCCTGTTATATTGTTATTGCCAGCCGAAAATATCAATTAGTTCGATATTTGGAAACATGAAATTGTTCCACATATTGCTACTCTTTGATTGACGTTGAGTAAATTGATAAATAATACTTAACGTGATCAAAATAGAAATAGATATGTGCGATTTATTTATGTCTTTAACATTTGAACCATTTTGAGAAAATGAAGTTAGTAAATACTAAAAGATCGGTGATGTTCAATTAAAATGAATAAGTAGATTTTTGCTACAAGGTTAGTCCGCTGGTATCACAAATGAACAATCGACTAAAGCCTCTACACATACTTTTCACTTTAAGTTTATCTTGAATGGGTTGAATTAGACTTTGAAAACATTCAGAAAAATACTATATATAAATTTTCCATGATTTATTTCAATACTTTATGTTGTTATTATGCAGAACCTATTTTGCTTCTTTAACCTACTGCTAAACTACTTACTAAAATAATATTGAATGCAATTGAAAATACCACATGACTAAAAAAAAACCCCCCTTCCTCTTTTATATATGCTGTTCAAACAATAAAAAT
>VCJE01002340.1:16843-32217 GCA_024140265.1 Backusella liffmaniae | reverse complement strand
GTTTTTTTTTAAAAAAAAAAAAAAAAAAACTAACTTGGTATTTTCTGTCCCCTGTGATTCTGTATAAAATAAACAGGCTTTCTACAGTTTCAGGTCGATGGATATAGCGATCATCACCAAAATATAGACTATCAGGTCTTTCTTTGACGTCAGGAAGCTTGTAATCGATAGAATAATCAGCTTTATTTTCTTCCTTCTTTGTCGACTTTACTGGCATTGGCTCCTGATTTTCATACCACCAGTTTCGAAGTTGTGTTAATTCGTCTTGAGATTTATTAAAAGTCATTGAATTATAGGGCTCGGTTTCTTGAAAATGCCAATTTTCAGGACATAATCCAGTTTTGGTGGTTCGATACATAAAAACACACGTTTCCAACAGTCCTTTTGCAATCATCATATCCTCTGGCTCATTGAAAATTTTAGAACCCATCGCGAGCATACCAGGAACAAAGCATGTCTTGTTTTGTTTCAAAAAAATAATTTTGTAAGTGATACCTCAATATTTCTCTCTGTATATGTATTACCAAATGATCCATTGATGAGCTGGCTTGTCGACGTCTGGTATCGTACGGAGGAAGTATTAGCATATCATATCCAGGAATCTGTTGAAGCATGTACTGTTTCATGCTTTTAATAGACTCTGTGTCTTTTTATATTAAGTAACAATTTATGGATAATAGGTAAATATTTATTAAATATATGTAGCTTACACATTCGCCCATATTGTGACCTTGTGCCATCTACAAGAATATGCTCTTTGAGAAAGTACTATTTGGTATTTAATAAGGAGCACAAGTTTATTATTATTATTAATTAATCATCATTACCTCGAAAGCGCTATCGCCCATTGCTCCAAATGTGGATGTAGCTATCTTTTACATTAATATTTCTGACTAAAATTATATGTATATCTAATATATATTTACCATCTCTAAAATACCCCTTTTTTGTATCCATTGAAGTTGGATAAAGACCCTTTATATAAACTCCACGCTCGTATCCCATATTTTCTAAAAGATCGGTGATTGCTTGTGCCTGATTTTTTTTTTAAATTTAATATTAACTCAGTAATCCGGGTATAAATTTTGTATTATGTTACTTTTTTTCCGTAAATGGGGTTTCCAGTTAATTGAGAAAGCATCATGAATTCTAACTGTACTGTTCCAACTTCTGCAAAGAGAGTATTGGGATCATTGGACATATTCCTATCAATTCAAGTTAGATGACTTTTTTTTTTTAACAAAAAGAAAAATCACCTTATAGGGTTCCAAGAATGAGTTGGTAAACCTGATGATGTCTCAAAAGCAGGTAAAAGTACTTGAGCCAATTCCTCCGCTTTATGTAACAGTATAGGGTGTTTTTTCTCTGATAATTCATATGCACTAAGTAGCCCTCCCAAGTATCGTATAATTGACTCAAAAACACTAAGGTTATCATCCACATTAAAGTTAATTTTCTGAACAAAAGGTAAAACTGTAATGGCTTCATTTTCCAACTCCATAATCATCATTGTGCTAAGAGAATCAACCATTGTGGCTCCCCAGCCGCCGAAATTATCACGTGGCATGTTGCTTAACGGCTGCAATTCATCATGGCCCATGGCATATTGCTCTTTAAGCAACAGATGAAACAATTAGTATTATTTCTATCATATGAAAATGAGATTAAAGATGTATAAACTCACTATAACCATTCCATCCGTGTAAAAACGACTTTTTTACTGCCAACCTTCGTTTTTCTCTAATGGATGTGTATTCAGCGGGCTCAGGAGGAAAATCATATTGCATTAATGGAATATGGGAGTCAAAACCTTCAGCACCATACAAGATCGATTGTTTACGAGCAGGTCTGCTTTTTGAAGGCCTCTTCCCTTTAACTGTGTTGTTAGAAGGGTCTGAATCCTTGACTTTTAAAGTACTGAATTTTCTTATACTGGCTTCTCCTTCCTGTACAATCCATATTTGGCACAGAATTAAAACAATAAATACTGCTAGTATAAATAAACGCCATCTCTTTGGCACACCTGAGAAATAAGAGAATACCATTGACGAACTATTAGTTCAAGTTATAAATATATACTTGTAAACGGAGAGACAGATGAAAAAAGAAGATGCTAAAAGGAGAGTGGTAAATAAATATATGTAAAGAAGATAAAAAGGGGTATAAAGTAAGTGATAAAAACATTGATTCCAGTGCCTTTACTCCTATAAGCTGTTGCACAGGAACTCAGTTAAAGTTTAACAAGCGGGTTCTGCCAATTATCGCCAGAGGAGTTGTGTAACATTATTTTGTTTTCATTGGCGGGTCTGGATGCATGTTTTTATTTTTACCACATCAAAAACAAAAAATATGTATAGATACAAGTAAACAATGTTAATAATCATCAGTTTTGAAAACTAACATTCGCGTCCAATTAAAATAGAGATCCCTTTAATGGATATTTATTTATTTCTTGAAGAGACCTCTATTCTTATTTATAGATAGTTACACTATTGTTTTTCTATGTTCGTAGAAACTGACTGTTACACTTACAGACACCAATTATAACAATACATGTTTCTTTTCAATGGCATTCACGTTTAAGACACTTTTTTAAAATTTAATTTTGTAAAATTAAAAAATGAGCAATTTGAAATACTGAAAATGATCATTTTTCTCCTCCGTTGTCTCTGTCATGCCATAGTAGGATGTTTATATGGCGTTTGGGTAAGTCATGAAAATTAGAAAGCTTTGTAATGTTACATTCACAATTGCTGAAGTACATATTTTCACAAAGTTCCTATTTTACGCTTTCGCGAGAAATAAATTGGAAAAAAATAAGTACATCTAGGAAAATCAAAGGAATTAACGAGGGCATTCCACAACCCATACTTTACTGTGATACAAAATTTCAGGATTGGAATCAGGAAGTATGAAGTATCAAGCTCAGTTTTTAAAGTAGATACCTCATACAGCAGGACTTGGTGAAATCTATCGATTTTAAGTAATGTGCTTTTAGAGATTACTTTTTTTTTTTGGAGACAACATGCATTTAAAGATCTAAAAATATATATAAGGTATGTAACAGAATGTGCATATTTCCATTTTTTTGAGAAAAAAAAAAAGATTTATTAATAATAGTAATTATAATAACAATGACATGTGTATAATATAGCAATATTTTGACTATTAAAATCTACATTAACACGATCAAATAACATCATAATGACAGATAATTACCTAATAATGGTTTTTAAGTATAATACTTGGCAATGTCGGTAAGCATACCGATGATTTGACAACTATGTCGTAAAATGAAATCTCATTTAAGTAGTATTGTCTGTTTTTATTCCGGTCTATTGACAAATTCTCTCGCATTTAATAATATATACTCTAAAATAGATAAAATAAGAACCGGTTTACTTGAAATAGAAAAAATAATGAGGAGCAAGGGGTATCAAGGGCAATTGCTTTTTACCCCTGGGTTAAATAGTTCTCTATATTGTCATATTAAACCAAGAAATAGTGCACGTACTTCTAATTTTGATCTTTATTTTAATGGCTGTGATTACATTTGGTATTTTTTTTTTTTTAAAAAAAATGGTACTTTGATCAGTTGAGGCACTATAATCCACCAATGATTTTCTAGAAGTATATATAAGAAAAGGTGTCTTCTTAACGGTCTACAACAATTAGATTAATGATATCGAGTTATCATTTCTTGTCAGATATTAAAAAGTAGTGACATCAAAATAATTCTGCTATTAGTTTTTTTTTTTTTGACGACAAAGAACCATTTTTATTGTCACCATTTTTTTTTCCGATAAAGGTTAAAAACCAGGGGGAGAAAAAGTTACTCGTTCTTTTATCGTCGAAAGAAAAAAATTAAAATGTATCATTTTAGTAAATCAGGAGAGAATACCTCATCAAAATGACATTGAACATATTCAGGGCACATTAATACTTCCATTACTAGAAAGTACTGCGATATCTGATATTGATTGATGACTCGATTTATTTCATTTTTAAAAAATTCATATAAAAGAAAATGCCATTGATACAAAAAAATATTTAATTTTCTCACTTCTATTTCTCGAATTAATTATTTTAAATAAATGAAGCTGCTTTCTTTTGCTCTTCTTACGTACATTTTAGCAACTTCTGCTACTCAAACCGCTGCTGATGCCGAAACTAAACGGTAAGATTATTTGGAAGAGCATACAATTTTTTTACTTGACAGAATACTAAATACATGTATGTTTTAGTGTTGGTTTGGTGATTTCATCCAGTGATGTATCACACGATGGTCGTCAACTTCATCCTCGTAAACAACTTTCGAAAAGAATGATTAATAACCCTCTTACACAGAGTAGTAACAGTCAGAAGGAAGAAGTTGATAGAGCATTCGAAGAGCTTGCTAGACTAATAGTGCCACAGCCAGCAGCCGCTCAACCTCCTTTTAATACTCAACCTTTTATGCGCCCAGCCATCAATCATCCTGGGCCATATGGCTTCCGTCATCCTTTTCCACCACCTCCGTTCCTCCCTAGACCTGCTCATCCAGGATTAGTACCGCTACATCCACCTCACAGACCACCGCCACCACCACGCTCACCATTGGCTCCTCCTCCACCTAAAGCTTCTGAAGAAAAAAAGGAAGATAAAGATAAAGACGATAGCTCCGATAAAGAGGAGTCAGAACCTGAGGACAAAGAGGAGTCTGAAGGAAAGAAAAAAGAAGAGGAAAAAGAAGAAGAGTCTGAAGAACCGAGTGGTGCCAAAAAAGAAAAAGAGGATTAATGAGCTTAGACACTTTTCAAGCATTACATACATTTATTTCATTTTTTTTATCTTTTACTTTTACAATCATAATAAATTGAAAATAACTATTTTAACAAAGAGATTTTGATATGATATTTTCTCAAAAGGAATCCCCGGTTTCGATATATGTATGTTGAATTAGAATAATATCCTGCCATGCAATGTCAAATCATATTTGACGCAGGGTACAGGTGTAAAAGCGTTGAAAAATTTCCATTTAGAGATTTGAAAAATAAAATTGGACAGAAATAAAATACCGTGTTTCATCAGTCTGTGCTTATTCTCGGGTTGAGATGACATCTGTACATTGGCATGATTAGTTTTATTGGTAACTGCTGTTACCAGCCGATAAACACCCAAGTTGCGATTTGAGATTATGCAAAAGATAAAAAAGTATGAGTGCAATATATCTCATCAGCAGTTTACTGCTAAGCTTACTTTAATTCTAACAAATATCTAATATTCTTACTGGTGTTTTTTTTAAGTTAATACCCCTTTATCTCCTAAAATAAAACCAATCTTTGTTTTATTTTATAAAATAAGTATACTATAGTTATTAAGGAGCTGAGTGTATTGAATTTTGAACGCCAACTATACGATGCTATAGATTAATAGCATTAGTATCATTGTCAACTGGCCCATGATTGATTGCTCGCATTAGAAATATTTATGTTTACTCGGCTGTATATTGAATAAAGTTTAACTGTGGCTCGTTTCCACGACATAATTGGTATATGACGTGGATCACATTTTTATTAATAAAATTTCATATGATTCATATTGAATCAGTTAATATAAATGAACTGATTCAAAAAAGAGGGGTAGCTATACTTTCTTTTCTTATTCATTTCATTGCTATTGTAAACATTCCATATAATGTCTCTATTCACACCATTACCACCAAAACAGTTGCATTCTAAGCCTATGGCTATATCAACAATTACTCTATCTGCTAATTCACAGAATCCTCCAAGAAATGAAATATACAGAAACAACTCAGAATTTTCCAATTCATGTAGATCTCCGTCATCCCAATCTAGCAAATCATATATGGGCACTTCCAACAACTACCTGGATTCAAGAGCAATATCACTATCACCTACTTCTTATTCTAGCTCAAACTATTCAGCTTGGTCTACTTCTTCATCGCCAAACTCTTTGTATGCGTTAAAAAATAGGCCCAAGCCAGCCCCAATCAGTGAAACTCGGGATGACATAGCCCAAGCTAGTGCATCAGTACATTCACCATATGGTTCATATAAGCATAGAAAAACATCATCATCATCAATATCCTATCGTATAGATTCGCTTTCTTCCAACACCATACTATCAAATATGCCACTATCTCTCCAGGAAAGAAGAACACGTAATAAAACTGCGTCTGCTAAATATCGAGCGAAAAGAAACCAGCAACATAGCGAGATGAGAGCCATGATTGATTCATTAACAAAAGAAAACGAATTGCTATTGCGACAACTTGAAAATGTCCAATTCGAAAATGGCCACTTGAAGAGTACTTGCGATAAACTTCGTGGAAAAATAATGGCACAGAAAATGATCAAGCAGTATTTAGATGAAAGTGATCATCAGAAAAATGTGGGGGATAATGCTGCCGCACAACGCTTTTCTTATGAACAATCTACTAGTCCAGACTTGGAAAAATAATCAGAGCAATAGCAACAAAAGATACGGAAGCATGGGAAGCAAAAATCAGGATTTTTCACCGAAAACCTAGTTACCGTATTGTAATTCTTTGTATAAATTGGAGTTATTTGCTGTTATACTATTTAGCTAATCTCCTAATTTCATTATTAATTTTATTGGAAAATAAACCTTAATTTTTCATAGAGGAGACATTTAGGCTGATTTTGCGTATAACTTTCTAACCTATTTAGTTGAGCTATGTGTTAAATTGAGTTATGTACAAAGTGGCTAATAACTTTCATTTTTTTTATTTCCAAGTTATTTCATTTATATAAAATTTTTGAACGATGGAGTACTGTGACAATAGTGCTTTGATTCAACCTATATATCCAAAATCAATATTAATACAGTGGTTCCTCGATAAATTCACCTTTTTGGGTACCAGTCAAAAGTAGTGAATTTAATGAGAAATGGGAATTTAACTGTGTAAATTAAAGGACAGAAAAAAAAATGGTGAATTTATCGAGATGGGAATTCATCGAGGGGCCACTATAATTATATATACTGATTTGTATTCCAGCAGAATTTAATGAACCACTCCTTGTCCTCAGGATAGAATTATAAAATAAAGAATAAATCGGAGCACCTCTTATTTTCACCAATTATACATTATTACCATGTATAGTCAATCATGGAAAAGTGTATTTTACTGTTTTGTTTTCTGTTCGTTGTTCGATATAATATTTAAGTCAGATACAGCTAATAGGTGATATGAAAATCTTTTATGCTTCGAATGAGAAATAGTATAGATTAGATTATATACATATAGTAGGAACTCCAGCGGTAACTTCTTCTTTTTTTTTTTTGAAATTGTTAATTTTGATTCTTACCCGTTTCAATATAATATCGTACCGTAGAACCCGAATATTTGGAAAAATAACATTTAATATCTCTGCTATCATGCGGTTATATCGACTTATATAGCCAATTCTGGTATTCTTAAAATAGTATATGTACAAAGCATTTAAAAAAAAATTGTTATTAAATAAACCAGCATGATACTTTTAAAAAAACAAGTTCCAATTTATTTTCAGTATTTGGTCAAGACAGCACACATTTTAGCTCTTATAATGACTTCAAAGTGAACTAACACGAAATAGGCAGAGCGCTCAAAAGACCCTCAGTGGTCTGAGCCAACTCAGTCAACGTCGTACAAATCCAGATTATTTTCCATGGCTATATATGGAAATATTAATCACACTCTTTGTGGTTTGCGATAGGTTGCCTTAAAGGACACATCCATTTTTGTTCTTTCGCTACTACAAATTCAATTCAGAGTAATTTGAAGACAGATTCTATTAAAATACAAAAAAAATATATATGTATGATATCTCTCTAAACGTAATACTAGCTTATTATTATTATTTTAATGGAGAGATACTTCTTTTTCTCCACATTTATCTTGAGTATGTCTTGTATTTTGAAGCCTATCCCGATCAGTGATAGGAGAAATCGAGTAGCAAATGGCTCTGGATCTTTTTTTTTTGAGAGGTACTGTCACACGAGTCTGTTCCAAAAATTGATAGGAGCATTTTCACCCAAGTACCTCCAGGTGTTTTTACCGAGAATATACGAAAATCAAATTATTTTTTTATCGGGTATATGCGATTACCTTAAAAATGAAGGCCATACAATACATGATTTCTCCCTTGTTGACTTATATTTTAAGGTTTTCTATAAGCAACAGTGGGTGCCTGATGAGAAGAACAATTCTGATTGGTTAAGAGTAAGGCGGTGATCCATAATATTGTGGCAACAGACGTTGCACATTTGGAAATGAAATAACATCTTTTTTATGTAGAATAAGCAATGTCCACTCATTCATTCGCCTAAATTAGCAAGTAGTATAATTTTTTAATATAAAGATAATATTAATAGAATAAGATGTCTATACAGTGATTTCAACACATAAAGAAAAGAAAAACAGCATGTTGATTTCTATTTATTTATTTTTAGATTGAGTAAATTAAATAAAAAGCGAAGAGAAATGAAGCAATGCAATAAAGAATTATTTATTTTGTCTAAAATTTGGCGAGTAAATGCAGAAATTAATATTAAAGATGTGTTCCCTTTACTATTAAAGAGAATTTATATTATATTTAAGGGATAATGGTATTAAAAATTTATCCGGTGAAAATCTTCATGAAAAGATAAAACACAGAACCAACGAAGCGAATAGCAGATAAACCAGCAACTGACCAAAGAATAAAGCCAAGGTAGAGGGTTGTTCTGTGTTCATAATCGCCGAACCATTTCAAAACATCTTGGCCATTTGTAATTATTGTTACCAAAATCATGTTTGTTATAATCCAGCTTAGAACCAGCGTTGTTCTAAAAGACTTGTAGTAATCTTCTTGTTTTGTCTTTGCGTCTCGTTTCTGATGCGGAGCTTCGAAGTGTGTTTTCAATTCGAGGCAAGCTTCATCATACTGGTCATTCAAATCCTTTTGTTCTGTAGGCAAGTCGACTTCAACTGTGTGTTCACCGTCTTTGCCCTTCTTTGCCTTCACAACACCCAAGTCAGTAGATACCGAGTTGTCACCTTTTGTTCCCCATGAAACATCGTGTGTGTTACAAAATGCATATATATTTAACACGTTGATATAGCTGGGAGACATGAAGATATAAGGTAAAAGACTGGTAAACATATGCCAAGGATCCAAAAACAGTATGCTCGCAATAAAGTACATCAGATAGGTTGAGCAGACAGAGACAATCACATCTCTAAACGAATTCTGCTTGATCAATGCCAAAAATTTGTCATTTGGACTTGAAGAGGCAGTATCAATAGCAGAGCGAACACCAACCACCGTAATCCATGCGGTACAAAACAGCACATAGCCCATCAACAACGCAAAGAACACAATAATGAGGGTATATGCCCACTTTAAACCTTGTGGACGATTTCCGAGTGCAATAATAACTTGAATAATGAGTAGCATTACGTAAATGTAATTCAAAACGGTATGTATAACGGATGCAGCATTAGCAGAGAAGGGTCGAGGGTCCAAAAAGTCAGATGTCATTGAAGTTGTCATAATGTAGAATACAAGGTAGAAATTACCGATAGCAAACCATGAAAAGAACAGATTGAAAAGTTGATAGAGATCTTCAAACATGAATAGGAGTTTACGGAGGATAAAGTGATCAGAGCTCCAAACCTTGCGCCAATGGACCATGGAGTAAATACCAGCAAAGAACGAACCATTTAGCCATCTACGACGTTGAGATATAAACTCTGGAATATTATCAGGTACATCTGTTTCACCAGAGGCATTTGAGCAGTAATGTAACACCCAAGCCGACTTTTTCTTGGCCACAAGTTCATAACATAGAATACGATCTTCAGCAAGGTACATGTTGGCTGTAAAAATATCTGCGTCACTTCCGTGCATCTTTTCACCCAGGAAATACTTTTCAAGTGGTCCTTCACCATTTGCATCATTTTGCAATGCTGTGTAGCGATATGCTGAAAAGGCACCAGGCAAAACAGAAATATGGCCGAATACAGACTCCAAAGGCTTGTCAAGAATATTTGACATCTTGTACTCAAAGTTTTGTGATGCAACAATCGGATTCAAAAGGTGAACTCCTCCTTTTCCCAACATGGCCTTAATTTCACCACAGGCACCTGCCACATTTTTGTTGATATCAAAGGATTTCCAAAGATTGTAGATGGATTGACCTCCTGGTTTTGTTCCAACATCGATCAAAACACACACATTTGGATTTAAGAGAGGGCCGAATGCTTGAAAGAACCAACGATGAGAATTGATTTTCTTTTGATTTTTTTCTTTAAGACAGAAAAGAATCTGGACTGGAACCACTCCTTTTTCTGATCCTCTGAAGTTCATATTTGCATCTATTGATAATTGGGTCGTGTGCTACAGTAAAAAATAGTACAACGTTACATAAAAATAAGAAAAATGAAAAAAAAAAGCTTTACACTTACCTCGTAAATATGAGCTGTAACAGGCTTACCCTCTACAACATTCTTTGCTAGACCATCTTGGTAGCAGCCCATAGCAGCTAAAACAGAAAGGGTGCGTGGATTGATTTTAGTACGACCGTCAGATACAACGCACACCACCACTTTTTTCCAGCCTGCTGCACCCCATACTTTAGATCGGTTGCGGGAGCAAAGATGAGTTATATTTTTCATAACACCATTCATCGTTCTACAAAAGAGCACCTCATCTTCCTAGAAACACCCAAAACCAATATTAACTCTGGAAAACGGGGAGGGGGAGTCATCACATATATCAAACTGATAGTGCCACTTACATTATACATTGTCAAGACGATAAAAAGCTCGGTTTCTCTGTTCAAAAGATTCTGTCTCAGCTTGTAATTTTCCTTTTGAAAATCAGCGGGATCACACGTTGCAGCTGTGTATCGCATATGAGTGAACTCGTTCTCGTCTTTGCGTTGCACTCTTTGGAGATACTTATTAGGAACAGGGTTATCAAGAACCAAATTACCACCAGTCAGTTTAACCTTTCGAACTAAAAAATTTAGAGTAGTGGATTTTTTTTTTAGTATCCTAGTTTGTATATATTTTCTACTAACTGACAAGCATTGACAGATGTCAAAATAATAAAGTGAGCCTACTTACTTGTTTTATATCTTCTTGTCTGGCGTCTAGGTGCCATTCCGCTTTCGACAGGACCTCCTCCCACCATATTTGACTTGCTCCCGCCGAATTGCACATTTCCGATTTTCACAGAGGAGGACATTGACGATGGGCTAGTAGGATGATTTAATAGCGGCTGCTGCATAGCATCAGGACCGGTCATTGGAGTATCATAATAACCTAATGGTTCACTATATGGAGTATTATATGGCGGTGTTCCACCGCCACTAGAATATGAAGTCTGTTGAAGAGGATATTCCTCTCCAGTATTAAAGCGAGGCCTAGATTGTAATCTTGCTGCAGGCAAGGGGCTGCTACTATTGTTTTTCTCAGAATATTGATACATTACAAGAAATAGCAGAAAAGATGAGGGTTAAATATTATATGCTGATGTAGAATTAGAATTTGTTGATAATAATAAAAAGAAAATAGTAAAGGGAAAGGGACAAGAATAACGATAAAAGCATAAGCAGGTGTATGATTTAAATAACCTTTGGCAATTAAAACGTGTGGCACCATCCATAATAGATACTTTCAATCTTCATTGCTTAATATGGGTATTTGCTTCCTTTTGTGAAATTAACTGCAAGAGGGGTTTTAATCTTGTGTGCACCTCCCAATCTTTTCAGCATACCATGAGCCAGTTTAATGAGGTAAACATCAAACATGCGTATTATTGGGTAAATCCAATCGACAGCGTAGCTGAGCAAATTAAGTTATCTCGTTTTGGGATAAAAAAATGAAGTTTGATTTCCAGTTCTAAAGTAACGCAAAGGTGTTTATTTATAACATCGAAAACACACACATTTTCTTGATTTTGAAAATGACATTGACCCTTTTTCATATTGCCTAGCATTTAATGCTCAAGTCGACTCACTTTTTGGATGTTACACACACCTAAAGCGATACATGGGACTGACGTCAAAATAGAATGGCACTATTTTCCTCATTTTCTATTTTTCTACTATTTCCTACCACATATCCTTTTCTTTAGTCTTTTTTTTTTTATTTAGCCGTTAAAAGATGTCCGAGAATGCTCTTGCTCCTCAACAGAATGAAAAGTACGTTCGGGGCGTCTCATTTGATACAATGACGGATCAGGATCAGCCCGACCTCTCCTTCACATTAAGAGGAAAAATACAAGGTTACCAACGCACCAGACGTAGCAGAACATTCCTTGTTGCTACCGATTTGGCAAATTATAGCGACTATGCTTTAAATTGGGCCATTGAGGTTGATTCTAACGAACCAAGAATGTCAAGTGAAGAGAGAACTAATTGGTTGGCTTTAGGAATTAATGGATGATGGGGATGACATTGTGGTTTTACGTGTGTTGACACTGGATTTAAATGGTTGGTATAGAAAAAAAAAAAGAGGGTATATTCAAATAAAAGGTTAAATAAAACGAATAATAAAGATGGAAGACCGAACTTGCGAGCCACGCTTCGTCACGAAGAGCTCCTGGCTGAAGAGAGAGCTTCTGCAGTTATGAGCAAGATTATGGCAGCAGGTGGACCTGAAAAGAAGGTAGACTATATAATAGCTTTCCTGTTGAAAAAGACGATGTTGATAATATATCTTGTTGCTTAGATCAGTGCTGTTATTGAGTTTGTGATTGGAAAAGTACAGGAAACAATACAAAACATGGTAGATGATGAAAACAACAAATGGTGATAATAATAGTGATATTAATACGCAATCAACGAGTAGATAACAGTTTATCAACCATCGATGCTTATTGTTGGTACCCGAGGCATGTCTGAGTTAAAGGGCATGTTTATTAACAGTGTCTCCAAATATTGTTTACAGCACTCACCCGTGCCTGTCGTTGTCGTTCGCCCTGAAGATAAAATTAAAAAGCAGCAAAAGGAAGAGAAATTGAAAAAACCAAAATCTAAAAAAGGAAGCAGACTGAGTGGCATGTTCCGCATAAGTAGCCATTCCAGCCTTTCGAGCTTACAATCTAAAGGTTCGGATTCGTCTGAGAGTAGCGAGGATGAGGATCGAGATGTTTCCAATGTAGAGCAAAAGATGAATCGCCTATCTGTGTTTGAAAAAATCGGCCGTAGGTCTCGCTCACCTTCCCCTTCTCGACCAATCACAAACAAGCACTAATGCCTAGCTAAAGCCATCTATTTATTTAAAATAAGCTGAATGAAAGAGTGTTTTTTATTTTTCTTCAACTTGTCAAGTAAAATTAGAATTGCTATCCATCTACCATAGTTTAAAAATATGCAAAAAAAAAAGAAGCTAATTCTATTTAATTTTATTTTCAAAAGCATTTAATAAACTATTAACATGGAAGGGATCCCCTTTTTTTAAATTAGTGATAAAATAAAATAAAAAGTTTCGATAGAGGCTCAAGCGATAGTCTGACACTTTCATATAATAGATTGTGGTGTTTTGAGCGCTTAAGCATACAAAGTTAACATTTAATCATCCCGAAGATTTTATTATTTATTTTCTTGAAAAACACAGTAATATTACATGCTTACATGCAGGATCAACAGATCCATATCACGAAATTGCTGTTTGTTAATATCACATTGATGCATATAGCTTATTATTTAAGTTTGTTCGGAGTGTCATTTTCTAACAGCAGTAACTTGATCAATAGACTAAAATAATACATTAGATCAAACCTTGATAACAGTGGACTTCTATTTTCGTATATACAAAGTACAAATTTTATTTAATCAATAGGAAATAAATAAGCATATGATCTGCTTTTTTTTCTTCTAATCTTTTTTCTTCTAAAGAATATAGAATAATAATATAAAAAAATTGGGGGATATTGAATCAAGAAATAAACTTTTAAGAAATAATTAATAATAATATAATGGTGGAAGGGGAAAGGGAGATTTAGAGAAGTTTAGGCGCGTTCAACTTCATTAATTTGGTATTTTTCATTTTTCTGTGCTTCATTATCACTGCCAGAGGCCTGGCTAGTAGAATCACTATGGTCATTGGTATCAGGCATGTCTTTCTTTTCGATGGTGGTTTCGGATGGTACACCCTCCAATTGAGGATCGGGATCCATACTCTTGCCGGGACCATGGAACCATTTACGAGCACGGAAGCGGTAGTAAAGGACAGAAGCTCCCATTACACCAGTAAAGACAACAATGGCGTAGTTCATGTTATCTATTAATATAAATAAATTAGTATCAAAGCAAAATAGGTGTCAATAAATATATGTATCTTACCAGGAGTAACAGGGTACTCGGTAGGACAAACAAAGAGAGCAGACGTCAATACAATCCAACAGAGACTTGTAACATTGATGATATCGGAAAATGGACCAAGATGGAAGGGGCCACGAACAAACTTGTTGCGAGCAACGGTGACTCTAAGAGCAATAGGAATGAAATAAGCCAATGAAGATGCAATGGTATTGACAGAGACAATAGCATTGAAAGCAGTCTCATTGATGATGTACAATAATCCAACAATGATGGCAAAGGTAACGTTAAACCATACGGCATAAATAGGAGTCTGAGATTTGGGATGAATTTGCTTAAGATAATAAGAGAATGGCATAGCACCATCACGAGCAAAAGCATAAACCATTCTAGAACTACCCAAAGTCAAGGCAGAACCGGAGAAGAACATGGCACCCATCACAATGGTAGTAAAGACAACAGTCCATTTATATCCAACACCATCAAGGAAGACTTGTGTCATGGTAGGATAAATTTCAGTGTCAATAATCTGTCTCTGGAAATCTTGTACACAGAAATTAACAGCAACCAAAAAGATAAAACCAACAATGGCAGCAGTACCAATAGCATAGAGGATACCGCGAGGAGCACTGCGACCAGCATCACGAGTCTCATCAGACATATGAGCAGCACTATCGAAACCGGAAAGGGTATATTGAGATTGTAAAAGACCAATCAAGAAAGCGTAGCCAGAGGCTGTAAATCCTGTTTCATTTTGGAAGTAGGTGAACTAATAGTGATGTCAAAAAAGAAATTAGAAAGTCGAGTCAAAAATGCATGTTTCTAAAATACTTTACCACCCACTTGGCGCTAGCTTTGTTGGGAGTAAGGACAAGACCCACAACGACAATCATAAGGGTACCAACAAGATGCCAGTAGAGAGATGCTTGGTTGAAGAAACCATTGTATCTGACACTAACTGAATTGATAATGCCATGTACAACTGCAATGACAACAAAAATACCGTACTGCCAGTAAATACTAGGACTTTCGTTGGAGTCACTGATATTAATAAG